>OX457038.1:10317591-10345091 GCA_949752735.1 Lumbricus terrestris | reverse complement strand
CCCCCCCCCGCCCCCCCCGACGGTGTCCCTGTGCCTATACATCTGTCGTCATCCATCAGCAGATGACAATAGATGACAATAGATGACAATAGATGACAATAGATTTGCTGTCGTCTGCGGCGCATGCGTGACGCGGGGGTCACATGACCGGCCAAAACAACAATGGCCGACGATCAAGAGGGTTGTCCACTGCAGAAAGATATAAAACCAAAGCATTATTTTGTAGACTATTGGTTGGTTGGTTGGTTGGTTGGTAGGCCGGTCAGTCAGTCAGTCAGTCAGTCAGTCAGTCAGTCAGTCAGTCAGTCAGTCAGTCAGTCAGTCAGTCAGTCAGTCAGTCAGTCAGTCAGTCAGTCAGTCAGTCAGTCAGTCAGTCAGTCAGTCATTCATTCATTCAGCCAGTCATTCAGTCAACCAGCCACCCAGTCATTCATTCATTCATTCAGTCAACCAGTCAGTCAACCAGTCAGTCAACCAGTCAGTAAGCCAGCCAATCAGTGAAGCACTGGGTAAATCTGCTAATCCGTAAGTAAGTCAGGAAGTATAACTAGGTCATTTTCTAACCAAGTCATTCGTCATTCATTCATTCATTCATTCATTCTTTATTTCTTTCCTTCTCTGATTCATTCGTTTGTTCATCCGCTCGCTCGTTGGTTCTTTGGTTCATTGGTTCTTTCGTTCTTTCGAACAGTTGCATTCATTTGATCGTTCTTTCATGCGTCCATTTGTCTATTCATTTTTTCTATTAATTAATTAATTCTTTCATTCATTCATTTATTTATTCATTCATTCATTCGTTGGCTCGTTCAGTCCTTTGTCGATTCACTCTGAATAGATTTAAGCTCGTGTATTCACATATACTGCTGCTGTGATATATTATGTACTTGTTTTGTCGACATTCTCATACAGGATGTCACGCGCGTGCCTTACGCATATACGTATATAAAGCGGCGACGCTTTCTCTGAACCACCAACGTAGCGTATGTATACATATAATGAAAACAGACGGACGGTACTGCAGCGGCGGCGGTCTTCCCATGTATCATTACGCCCAATTACTTCCAATTACCCCCGTAGGGCCAGCACTTTGGCGGTCCGGTTGTGTTTGCCGGGCAGCGATAAGGCGTCGGACCGACCGGGTGATGTGACCATTTCTGTCGCCTATGTACACACGCCGTGATTACGTGGTCGTCTGAGCTGAATGAGAGCCAAATTCTGACACCTAGCGGTCGTTTATAAAGATTATTGGCGGCCATCTTAAGGCGAAAGCGTCCGCTAATGAGCCGACCCGTCTGACACGCTGTAAATCTGAACGGGCGGAGGTGTGCGCCGAGCGAGAAACCTCGGAGAGAGATTATAGGTTGCGTGTGAAGGATGATGGCCTGTATACGCAGGACTCAAGGAACGAACCGTGGTTTAGGTTATAAAGCGCTATTTGATCTGCGAACACAATGATACGACCGGATGGATTGTGGTGTGCGGGCAGATAATGCAAATTTAAACCCGACGCTCGTCCGTGGGTCGGGGCCGACTAATTCGTACGTGACACTTTAAAGGAATGGCTGCAACCGCCGTGGAGTGTTGTATACGTCGTTACGCTTAGATGATTTCACAACGGTCGGTGTGGTACTAACGCTGATGCGTATCGAGCAAGATTGGGGGCGCGGTTTAATGGAATGGTTGTATACGCGGCGGGTAATGTGCGGAAAGGGAAGATCGAGAAATGGGAAGAGGAAAGCAGATATGGATGGATGGATGGATGGAGGGAGGGGAAGGGGGATGGGAGGGGAGGGATGGAGTCTATTCATCCATCATTCGAATGAGGGAATTAATAGCAGCCGTTGAAACGAAGATCAAGGAAGCTATTGACCTTTCCATGTGTGACGGATGCGGTTAACTCCATGCATGAAGTCGAGAACGATATTCACACACTCTCTCTCTGCATCATCATGATTCCTATATTACGCATAACAATCAATTTTTATTCCAATTTCATATCATATATTATATACGAATATGCATGCAGTATACATAGATATTTATACAAATATATACAGGGTGGGCCAAAAAATAACTTTTTTGCGTTACGTTTTTGAATCGTCAAAAAACGGTGGGTGGCCTCACTAAAAGTGATCTAACTTTTGTTCTGTTTGAAATATTTTGGTGAAATCTGGCCATTGTGTGTAAATATGAATTGTATATAAGCCTGTAAAATTTCATTTCGAAATTCTTACTTTTGGTTAAGATATTGACAAAAAACCGTAGGGGGTCTTTTTTGCTCACCCTGTATTTACCAATGTATCTGCCCGTTATGAAAAAATACTATTATATGCTTTGGCGATAGAAGCTAAGAGTGTTCTTGCTGAAACAGATATAATCTCCGATAAATTTTACTTTACTGATTAATTCGTGGATGCAGTGAAATCTTTCGCTAGAAATGTCGTATTTATAAGCGCTATATAAGGGCAGTACGTCTCACAAGAAAAACTCAAAACTCAAAATTTTTGCAGATGTCACAATAAACGTATATAATTTATAATCCATCAAAAAGTAGCCTATAGTAAGGAAATACGTACATAGGCGAAGGAAGTATCTGTAAAGCTAATTATGATATCATAATGATATAGTTAGACAATTTTTTGATCAAAATACAAATTAGAATTCGCACAATTTTGCGAGGTTACCAATTAATTAATAACAAGTAGCCAGCAAATTGATTAACCACTTTCTAATTTGGCGACCAATCAGTGTCAAGAAGACAATGGATAAAATTTATTTCGCAACCCAGAACAGCGGTTTTGGGTTTCGAAATAAATTTTATCCATTGGCTGTCATCAGGAACTGATGATGACGACGACGACAATGATGATGATGATGATAAGGACGATGATGATAATGACTATGATGACGACGATGATGATGGTGGTGATGATGATGGCGATGATGATTGATGATGATGATGTTGATGATGATGATTATGATGATGAAAAATAAACACTGTAATTCATACGCCTATATAAATAAATTATATGCATGAGTGCGAAAACGATTTGCGGACAGCAGTATATTTGACTGACTGCATCAATGTAATTAAATGTCAATTTCAATCAATCATATAATCTCTTGATGTATATATAGGCCTATATACTTAATCTTTATTAATAGTGTTGTATAAACATGAATTAATAATATCAGCATCAATAATAGACTATATATTCGGCAAATTATAATCGGTCGAAGTTTCATCCACAGAAAAAGTATCACACCTGGAATTATATAAGGTATCGTGATGACACTAATTGTGCACGACTTGACATATGTCACGTGTTGAATCGTGCAACCGAGTGACGTATGTCACGGAGGCGTCATGTCATGATGTCATGAGGCTCAGTCCTCCGGCCCGAGAACCCTCTTAAAGGAGAAGGGCTCGAATGGGTAACCCTCACCCTTGTAGAACTTGCTCTGGAACTCCACCCTGGATAGCAAAAAAGAACAATTCTGTTAAGACATTGTAAACTCTAAGTCTAAGGTATACGCGCAAAGATATAATATTATATATCCAGTAATAAATTGTACACACATAATTGTATATATATACAGACAATTTATTGATGGATGGATAGATCACGGAGTAGTTGGATATATGGATAGAAAGATGGTAGATGGATATATGAATGGATGGATGAATGGATGGATGGACGGATGGATGGATGGATGTATGAATGGATGGATGGATGGATGGATGGATTGATGGATGGATGGATGGATTAATTGATTGACTGATTGGTTATTGATTGATGGATTGACTGATGGATTGATTGAAGACAGATAGATCAATGCATAGAAAGATAGACAGGCCGACAGACAGACAGACGAACAGACAGACAGACAGACAATGTAAGACAGACTCAATATACAGAATAAGAATATAAGTATATAATTGAGTCGCATGCATCTATGTATAATTGTATATATATATACAAAATATTATATATATATATATATATATATATATATACCAGTGTAGACGAAGTGTATGCAGGAAGGCGGACAGTCCTTCCATGAGCAGCAGAATGGCTACCGTGAGAACGGCCCACGGAGTGAAGATGACAAAGATGACGATACAACTGGCGTAACCGGAACCCAGTAGAACGAAACCTTGGTGCAGCACCATGTTCCAAAGCACCTCCGACAACTCTGAACCAACAACAATCACAGTATATGCACCTTTCATCATTCACATCGTCATCATCATCATCATCATCATCATCATCATCGTCGTCGTCGTCATCGTCATCGTTATCGTCGTCATCGTCATCGTCATCATCATCATCACTATCATCGTCATCGTTGTTATCGTCATTATCGTCGATGTCATCGTCACCATCATCATTATCGTCGTCATCATCATCATCGTCGTCAACATCATGACCGTCGTCATCAGTGGCGGCACTAGGGGGTCTGGGGGGACTAAGCCCCCCCCCTACAAGAGGCTCACCCCCCCTAAAAATGGGCCATCCGAATTTTTTACATTGAAATATTCACGATTTTCGGCTGACGACTAAAAAAAAGGTCGTCAGAAATTTTGACGGATGAAAATGTGAAATTTTCGTCGCGAGGCTTCAGCCCCCCCAAACTGAAATCCTGGCGCCGCCACTGGTCGTCATCGTCATCATCACCATCATCATCATTATCATAACCACCAATTAACGCCGCCGCCGCCGCCACCACCACCATCATCATCATTATAACTTTTTTTATGCCTATTGTCATTGCTATATCGATGGGCATCGTGCCACGTAGGCTATACCTGCGTGAGCGAGACTGAGCGCCCATAGACGGAGATAAGAAGCCGTGTGTGAGATGCAACCGAGACAATATTCGATCGTGTGGATGCATTGATGGACAAACAGCTCTCCAAAGTCAAACTAAAACGAATAGACATTAGACAGTCATTCACCGGAATTATTCATTCATTGATTCATTCAATCATTCCGTCATGATCATCGCTATACCCTCATCATCATCATCATCGTCGTCGTCGTCGTCATCATCATCATCATCATCATCATCATCATCATCATCATCATCATCATCATCGTGACTTCATCATCATCATCATCATCATCATCATCATCATCATCATCATCATCATCATCATCATCATCATCATCATCATCATCATCATCATCATCATCATCATCATCATCATCATCATCATCATCATCATCATCATCATCATCATCATCATCATCATCATCATCATCATCATCATCATCATCATCATCATCATCATCATCATCATCATCATCATCATCATCATCATCATCATCATCATCATCATCATCATCATCATCATCATCATCATCGCTTCATCGTCGTCATCATCATCCTTATCATCATCGTCGTCGTCATCATCAGGTCTTGATGTCATTATGCTGAGTCGTCCACCTTCAGAGCCCTCCATCTTAGAGGGAAAAGTTCCAAACTGGTGACCCTCATCACTCCTTTCCTCACCACTCCTTGAGGCTTAAGGCTTATAATGCATAATAAGCAATGTGCATATTATGACAAGTGCAGCGGCTGTTCTTATTGCCATTCGCTAGATGGCAGTAGCTGATTTGTCAATCCTTTCATTCAGTAGATGGCAGGATGTACCGCTGTCCGCTCCTCCCTGGTATCTTTAGCGCCAAACACGCAAATGCGAGGCGCTGACATCACTCAAAGGCTCTAAGTTAGAACAGATTTAAAATAGGATATGTACGACTTCGATCTCCAATGGACAACGATCTCTGGGAAACTGCACCTTTAAGAAGCATTGCTCGCGGATAAGCCGATGCCCGAGAGGAGATCAGTGCAACAAATGCCCATGCATGGCCTGACGACCTTTAGGGACCAGGGCTCCGTATTCCGTAAAGACCGGAGAATTTGAGCTTCGATTACGATAAATTTGAAATTTAAATTTTAGAATAATCGACTGCATTAAATCATATTGTACTATGGCCTTCTATCAGAGCAACTCGCTCCAGATCAACTCCTGTTGAAAAAAGTGTTGATGATCTATCAATTACACTTTCACTTGCAGGGCCGGATTTAGGCATGGGCTACACGGGCTCCAGCCCAGGGGCCCCCACCACTTAGGGGCCCCCACCAGTTGCAGTTTTATTTTTTTATCCCTTTAGAGCGTACTCGATAAATTTTGATTGAGGAAGGGATTCTAAGAGTCTTGAGATCAGTGAGTAGCATGCCTCTGCTTTGACCACTGTATGTGCTCGTTAATTTTGTTTACCAGTACCGCTCTAAGCCTGACATCTTCAGCAGCAGCTGCTGTTGACAGATTATCGTCCTTTTAACTCAAGCTCAGATAGCGTATACTGATGTAGGCAGATGCAGTGTCAGAGGTGTTTCCCTCGACTTGGTCCACATGCCGCAGACAGACAGATCGAGACCTCGTTCTCTGGTCAGCTCAGGACGATGACCTCCACGGCCCTCACCACGAGTATCGTGTTACGGAGACAGTGGGTATTTTGTCTTAGCTCCAGCGTTCGGCTGGCACTTTGACCCCGAGTGACCGTGGCAGCGCACAGCTGTTTACTGTCATTTCTGTGCTGTCAAGAGTGGTTGAGACTGCAGTCCTATATAGGACTCTACGCTTATAATATACAGTGTTTATATATATATATATATTATATGCACGGTTTATAATGCCATCACAGTGTGAGTTTTGAATCAGCATTACTTAATATAATTTGAAGATTCTAAGTAATTTCAACCAATAGACATGAACCGAATTTAGGATCAGGGCACTAGGCCTAATAGGCACAGAGCGGCTCTCAAAAGCACAAGTTCAGTAAAGAAAAAGGATCTTAAAATGAGAAAGTATATTATAGGCTACTTGCAAAGACATGTCGTGTTACTTCAGGCAACAGCTCTAAGTAAATCTCCACGGTGACCGTGGATGACAAAAGACTAGAATCAAACGAACTGCTCTGCTCAAGGTTTGGTTTTCGTACTTTTCTTTCTAAGCTTGAATTCAGAATTGTGTAGGCCCCCTAGTGATGAAGAAATACTCAAGTTTGCGAAAAGCCATGTACCAGTATAATGATGATGACCTCGATGAATGCCCTCGCAATGAGCTAATGCAGTTTTATTATCTTGTCAAAATGTCTCAAGACGAGACACGAAGAACAGCCTCGGCATAAGTCAGAAGCAGTTCACGAACCAATATTATAAGCCTAGTACCTTGACACATGCAGGTGATGAAAGTTCATTTCCAAAATGTGGAAATAATGCTAACAATGTAGGCTACTTGGTGCTCATGGTCACACACTGTAGTGCTAGACGCTCATTTTCCATGACAACGATAATTAAAAACAGGCTTGGCACAAGCATGACACAGTTAGACACACGAGTTACGTATACCCACCTTGGAGTGTTTGGCATTGAGTGATATTCTACAGGCCTACCAACTGGATTTTAATAAGTTAATTTATGACTTTGCCAATAGAAAAATGCGCAAAGTCTCTACTGGACCCATAGGCGTAGGAGGCGAGGGTCCAGAGGGGAGGCAAATGCCCCCCTAATGTGTTTTTCGGGCAAAAGAGACACGGACGGGAAAAAATTCGGAAATGTTTGTCAGGCAAACAGGTACAGGCGGATATTTTTTCGTGCACACAGGGGTAAAAAGCAAAATTTTATGAAGATTTACAGGAAATGACTAAAAGAAGGTCGTCAGATTTTTCGGGCAAAAAATACATTTTTGCCCCCCACTTCCGAAATGTCCTCTACGCCTATGACTGGGCCTACTCAAATTGAGATCTATGGGCCTACTGTGGCCTATAACCAAGATATTTAACTGACTATAGCTATAGACTATAGCTATTTGTTTTTTCCCGGAGGTCTCTCTTATGACTATTTTTTTTTACTTTCTGTGCTTTTTCTGCATAGCCGACATGCAATGATTTACAGCCTACTAAATAAAAACTGGATAAAAAGCTCGACGCTTATTCTTGAACATTGTATTTGAGAAATGATTTGATACCAAATAATACAATAGCAGTCACTATTTAAGAGCAAAATGATCATCTCAATTTGTCTTCAATAATATTATAATTAGGTATTTAATTTTTTATCAACAATCAGTCAACAATTTAAACATTTCTTTCAGCACCTTTGCTTGTGATCGATATGCTATGACTGCACTGTAAGCCTTCACCGTGATTACAACGGTGCATGGACAGTATTTATTTGACAATTCATTGCAGTGCTTGAATTTCTGAATAATTGCCTTCATGTCGAGGATAATTTTGGTTCTAATCATATTGTAGCTCAAGAGATTTAGTGTTTTCGAACTTCCGTTATAGTATTTGTCTTCAGTTTGGTTATGTTAATATTTTGTCTTACTGGCTGATTTAGAGTTTTTTTTCATTATAAAATAAATGATACAAAGTTTCAATACCATCTGTTATTGGTTGTTGTTCGAAGTTGAAGTATGGCTGTTAAGTTTGGATAAAGAAGAGCAGTTGCTTGAGATTATAGTCGATGGCAATCAAGTGTTAAGATGCGTAAGAGGCTTCGAGAAAGAATAACGCAATGACAGAAGAAATTTTATGATGATTCCATTCACTGATTTATTTTGTATTTTATTACAAATGATTGAGTTGCACATTAGTTCAAATAAGAAATTTTGCTGAATAATGAATTTTACTTTTAAAAAAGGCAGTATTGGGTAAAAAAAAATACTACAGATGACAGTAAATTACAAGAGCATTACAACAGCACCGTAAAAAATACGGTTGACATGAACGGCAATATAATGTAAAAATAGTTAGGATTACTGTCGCTGACAGTTAAAATCGACGGCAGACAACCGTAAAATACCATCTAAATACAGTCGTTCACGGTAACCCTAACGGTAAAATACGGTAGCCAAGATATACTTTACAGAATATGACCGTCAAATATTACGGTAGAAAACTGCCGGAAGTACAAAAATACTGTCAGGAGCCGTAAAATGCATTGTAAAAAATTACGGTAGAAAACTGCCGGAAGTGCAAGAAAACTGTCGAACGCCGTTAAATGCATTGTAAAAAGCTACGGTCGTAAACCGTCGGAAAAACGGCCAATGCTACAGCAACGGTCTGCAGTTCTTTTCTACGATTTCTACGGTTCTCGACCGTGTTCTTAGCTGCCAGTCCTTTGACCGTTATATTTACGGTCAAAAGGCTAAGAGTGTGTACACATGTACAGGGCTTGTCTCTGTCGGAGACGGTGCATCAAAAAGCAAAATACCTATTGCAATTTGCAAAAAGGGCCCCCACCTTAATGGGCGCCCATGGGCCCCCACCACCCTAAATCCGGCCCTGTTCACTTAATCGCCATCTCTGTATGTAAAGTCAGTTAGTGGGTCCGTGACTGTACTGCAGTGCACGCTCTAGGCCAGGAATTCTGTCGACGGCCCTACGTAGTACGTACTCCTGCAGCGTTGCTGGTATATTGCTTTGATTGCTGTTGTTATTATTATTATCGTTGTTGTTCTTGTTCTTGGTATTGATGTTGTTTTTGATGATGAATGATGATGATGATGATGATGATGATGATGATGATGATGATGATGATGATGATGATGACGACGACGACGACGACGACGACGGTGGGTGGTGATGATGATGATGATGACGGTGGTGATGATGATGATGATGATGATGATGATGATGATGATGATGATGATGACGATGATGATGACGATGACGATGATGACGACAATGATCATAATCATGATGGTCAACATGGTGACCATGACAATGATCATAATGATAATAATTAAGGTGGTGGTTACGATGACTACTTGTTCTGCAATTGAACTGCTATTACCTCCGCCCCGTGTCCATGGCCACCACCTCCACCCTGTCCACCACCACCAGCAGCAGCAGCAGCCACCCCTGCTTCCGGCACCGATGTCTGCATGTCTATTTCGATGTGGCTGCCATCGTTCGCTGCCTCTGCGCTCTGCCTCTCCTTCGCGGCGGCTGCCGTCTCACGATCGCCACCAACCGACTCCTTCTACAGATTCATAATCACAATCGTAATAATAATAATTATAATCATAATCATACAATAAATCAGAATAATTTTTTTAATCAACGACAATAAGCAACAATGATAGGGGCAGTACATGCATACATGCATTCATTCATTCATTCATTCATTCATTCAATCAATCATTCATTCATTCATTCATTCATTCAATACACTTATATAGATAATAGCTCCCCTTCAAGAAACCAACTCAGGAACGATCCCAGCTCGGCTTAGCTCAGCTCATTTAGTACAAGCAAACACACATGCATACACGCAGAGGCGTAGGTCAAAATATTTATGAGGAATTATCTATTTGGTTCAGTTAGAGGTAACCACAGTAACCCACAGTAACCCACTAGGCAACGTCGCAAAAATATATACGACGAAATAGTTTTTACAAAACGGGACAATATTTATTAGAGGGCATAAGGCTGAAACTGGGACGCCCTAAATTAGTCCAAACATGCATGCATGCATGCATACATACATGCATACATGCATACATGCACACATGCATACATGCATACACGCATACACGCATACACGCACACACGCACACACACCCACACACACACCCACACACACACACACACACACACACACACACACACACACACACATACATACATACATACATGCATACATACATACATACATACATATATGCATACATGCATACATGCATACATGCATACATGCATACATGCATACATGCATACATGCATGCATGCATACATGCATACATGCATACATGCATACATGCATACATACATACATACTCTTCGTACGTAGAGGGTTAACACTGTGATTTGTGAATGATGGACTTGCTTCATTTTTGCCATTGCCATGCTCGACATGTTCTAACAGATGATCCTTGTCTCCTTTGCTCTAAAACATTTAACAGATGAAAAACCTATAGCAAATAATCATGTGAGGCGTACACACAATTATCATAATCGTCGTCATCATCGTCGTCGTCGTCGTCACCTCTTTCAGATAGGTCAGTCAGTTAAGCAGTCGATCAGTCAGCCAATCAGCCAGTTAGAGCGAGTAAGTAGACCAGCCAATCAGTTAGTTAGTCAGTCAGTCAGTCAATCAGTATAGGTTACATAAATATTAAAGGCTAATTACCTTCAGTTGTCGGTTGTGGATGCTTCTGAGTATGAGTGGCTTTGGCAGAAGAAGCCACGGAATGCAGAGGACAGCCGTGAGAAGAAGAAAATTCTGGAAGGATTTCTGTACAGGAAACAGAATTCAAACACCGGTACATACATATGAAAACCAATCTTACATAGTGTTAATCTAATCTGACCAAAATCCGTCGTAATATAGTCTCTATAATCTAGTTTAGGCTAATCTTATCTAATTCAGGATACTCTATAATTATATAGTGACTCTTAATAAATTCTGATCTAATCTAGTTCACATTAATCCAATTAAATCTTATCTATAGAAACTTATGTAGCGCCTCAAGTCATCGGGCAGAACCGCATTTGTAAATCGCTAGTTCTTGGGAAGAGTCAGACTGCAAGAGCAATTTGAGACGATAGCGATTTTATTATTTACATCAGAAATAGGCTTTATTTATATGGCGCCTGTTTTTGTTTTACCTGAGACCTGTAAAACTTTGCAGAGCCACAAGGATCATTTGGATAATTCATCAAGAACATGTTAATCAGATCTATAAATGCAGAAAACATTCAGACTTTTAAATTTATAGAACATTAGAGATCTAGAAGTTTACACAACCATGAAGGATCTTCAAGGCACATACATGTAGAACTTGATAAAGACTTTGGTCTACAATAATTTTATTATCTAAAACATGCCAGCATTGATGAACAAGTTGATGCAACGTATAACCAAAATTAACCATACCCGGCAAGGGCACGATGTCAATAGTAATCCATGTTTTCTGTGTGTGTGTGTGTGTGTGTGTGTGTGTGTGTGTGTGTGTGTGTGTGTGTGTGTGTGTGTGTGTGTGTGTGTGTGTGTGTGTGTGTGTGTTTGACCGGGATCCATTTCCGCAGTTTTTAAGCTTTTCACTCCAGATCTTCACTACTGTGTCGGTATCGGCATGGAACACCCGGTGGAGGGGTTGGCGAATCTTTACCGCCATGGGGACAGGGTTGGAGCGAAAACCTTCATTTTCCCTGTCGAGTGAGGTGGGGTGGGGAGCGGACCGTTGGGGAACCGGCAGTGAGGGTGGGGAAGTAAGGAATTGGCCGGGAGCGGGGCGAATCCTAAATATAAACCGGGCAGCGCCGGGTACCCCAGCTAGTCATTTATGTTGTCCATCCAGATTTTCCTCTGGCGCCCTATGCATATCTCTCTCTGTCTCTCTGTCTCTGTTTCTCTCTCTCTCTCTCTCTCTGTCTGTCTCTGTCTGTCTGCCTCTCTCTCTCCTTCCACATTGCCGTTTAGGGTCGCAACTGGTAGTCTCCCCACATCCATCCTTGATACATGTCCATTGTCCAATCCACGAGAGTCTTCTCTTCTTGATATCATCTGCTATTGTTTCCTCCGCTCCCAGTTCCTCTCTGGTCCTCTCTTTTCTGTTCCTGTCCCTTCTACTTCTACCCAAATTCCCCGCAGCCAACTCATTTCGGACACCACCACCAGCAATGTAAGGTATAGCCCAAGTTAAAGCCAGTATATAAATCAGACAGTTTCTAAGGTGATGTATACGAGGCATACGTATGGTAAACAAACATGGCTTAGTATGGTTCCATCTATTGCAATGTTATATTATAATTATACAATCAATATTCGCCAATTCTCAATCATTCTTGTCTGCAATAATTGTTATGCGTCCTATAATTATTGCTGATATCGGTCCGTCTGTATGTAATGACTTATGTTTCAGCACGTATGTATAGTTGTATACATCCAAACAGGAATGGCGCAAACCTATGAGAAGACTTGGAGCACAGTTAGCCATTGTTGCGTTGTATGCGATCCACTTGTAGAGGATGAGAACGATCAGGTATCCGAATATGCACATCAAGAAGAGCATCTCGGGTATAAACTCACAGAAAATGTTGATCGGATCTTTGAAGTATCTACAACCATTCAAATATATATACACATGTAGCCTATGTATGAATGCATATGGACATTTATATAGCGCCTTGCAATAACCTCAAGAAGACGCTTATGGTTTAAGGCATGCTTGTATACAATGCCAATTATGTCAAGGGTAACAATGAACTTTTTGTATGACAATGGCCTTTTTAAAACTATTTTAGCTGTACAGAAGTGCTTTTACAACTGTGCAAATCCAATTTAGAACTGCACATTTGGGCAATAACTGCATGTTAAAAAGTCCTGTCTCAACACCTATAGTCTTTCTTTGAATCCCGTTGACAAATCTCCATTGCACATCCAAACCCCAAAGTTATTACTAAAAAGTTTCTACAATTCTCACACATTGGCTACAACCTCGGTAACTATTTAAAGGCATGCCTTCCAGTGGCAAAATTAAAGGGAGGTGGGGGAGCATAGGCGTACGGGAGATTTTAACAGTGGGGGGGCAAAGATTTAACTTCTGCCGGAAAAAATCCTCAAATCTTGCAGAAAATACAAACTTTCTCCCAGAAAAAGTTGACGAGCTTTTTTTGTCATCAAACTTTTTTTACTATTTTTCCGGGCCTACTTGCCCAAAAAACAGACTTCCCCGAAAAGTTGACGACCTTTTTGTCATTTTTCGGGTCTCCTTGTCCAAAAAACCAGTTTTGCCAGAATTAGGGGGGGTCAATTGCTCCTCTGGACCCCCGTCGCGTACGCCTATGTAGGGGAGTGTGGCTACCTGTGATTCTGGAGACTTAATACGACTCCTGTGAGCATCTGACTAATTCCGAAGATGATGGATATCTTCATCTTGAACGAATTCAACCACGTGATCTTGTTCAGCGACAACTGCCAAGCCTACGAGAACGCACCACAACAACAACAAACATGTATAGGTTATTGTCTGTCAACAGTAGAGTTACAGTTAATTCTCGTCTCATTATTTTCAGATCGTGTCAAGCTCTGCCATTTCAATTTGAAGTCAAATCACGGCATGTCGTGCAATGTCAGTCACTTTCAAGTCATGTCAAAATTATCACGTCAAGGTGAGTCATGTAAATTGAAGTCAAATCACGGCATGTCTTGCGATGTCATGTCACCTTCAAGTCATATCATAATTAACGTGTAATGCTTATAAATATGAAAGGTATAATTTCAGATGAAGCTATCGCACGCCATTGCTATCTATAGGAACGCAACAGAATAATTGCAATATATTGGAAGTTCGAGATATCCAAAAGGACTACCGTACTGCAAAGTTAGACACCGGACGCAACCATGCTCTTCAGATGCGCTGCGTCAAGTCGCAAGGTTGTACAGAGAACCACATGCAAAGCAGGATCCTTTTTCTAATTAAAGCAGAGAGAATAGCCTACAGCCAGGAAGAGAGACAGACAGAGAAACAAGACAGAGAGAAGGGGAAACAGAAAGGACATAAAATTCCTCTATGTTCCTGCACTTTCTTTTACTATTTTTAATGAACAGATTGCTCTTCATCTTCCGATACTTAAGTGCGCATATATAGGATGACTTACTGGGTCCATTCCGAATGGATATGGATTGCCGCGATAGTCCGTGTTGTTGGTCGGGTCGAGTGTGATGTCTTTAACGCGTAGTAACACGTCGACTCTACATGTACATAACATCAGAACAATGCTAACACACACACATACACACACGCACACACACACATACACACACACACACACACACACACACACACACACACACACAAGAACATCTCAATTTGACGAAATGTAATAGGAGCATCTTAATGCCAATCGCAGTGTAACGGAATGTAATAGATAATCGTAATGGTATTCAATAGCCATTCAATGTCGGCAGTTAGCGTAGCGCTGTAGTCAACCGCCAACCTTCATGACGCGTGTCGACTAGACTCATTTCACATTAAGACACGCTTGAGTGACTTTCCTCCCAGCAATAGAATTTCCGGATGAAACACTCAACAGAGACACTGCTCCGTTTGTTTTTCCCCCCAAATTTTCAAATGTTGTTTACGACAGTGTTAATAGTAGTGGGTATAGTGAGATTACTACCTCAAGGGTATACTGAGAGTACTGACTCAGCAATTAAAAAGTCATTAAAAGACTGCCTCAGCAATTAAAAAGTCATTAGTCACGCCCATTAGTCACGCCCCCCAGTGAGCTAGTAATCCTAATTAATATTCATGTAAAATAGTCACGTGACTAATTAATATTCATGAATGCAGTGACGTCATATTCGAGAACTTTCTGGACCATTTAGTGCATACTTAGATGAGTAAGCGGTCGTTAATGATGTGACCTCGACTAATTGCTTTTCCACCTAGAAAATCCCATTTTTCTTTTCTTTCTCAATTTTATCTTTTAGTGTGTGCAAGGAGGAAGTTTGTTACAGCGTTGGCGTCATCTATTGTGTGTGCATTATTAAATGTTCATAGCAGGACTTTGTTATGTTTTCATTCAATAGCATGTATAGAAATAACTACAACACTTTTCAAGTTCAAGTAACTTTATTCTTATACTTTGGAAACGAAATGATAAACCAAATAATCGTTCAATCCAGTATCAAAAGTTAACATATTCGCTACAGCATTAATATTTCTACCTCTAGCTCTATGCAACGAATACAAAATACAGTAATGTCCACAAAATTTGCTAACTATGCTTTGCAATTGCCGATCACTAAAAATCCACCGTGCACAATGTCTATGTAAAAATGTTCTGAATGATGCTTCGGGTGGTGCGCCCAGCGAGTCAAAGTATTCTCCATAAGCAGAATTCTCTATGTAAAGAACGATCCAATGTTTCCCTGGATTGCCGTACGTATCTGTATTACACACGAGAATGGAGGGGCGATTTCTGTTTATCGTAGAAGGTAAGCGGTCGCATGGAAACACACCCAGAAACATGGGACCACACTTTGCATCTGCACGTAGTATCGAATATATCGTGTCACCGTCCATTTCAGTTGGTATAGTCGAAAATCACGTTTCTGGAGCGGTCGATTTCCAGAATATTTTCAAATTCTGCGAATGCGATGACGTTTATGGTTCTAGCCAAAGCCTGCCCGAACTTCATATCAACACGAATATTTCCCGGTTTGATGAGGTTAAAGTGACCACCTTCTGCCAGGTCCGGTGTTAAATCGAATGCGTAAAGAGCGTATCCACCGGCAAAGTCCTCTCTCGCTATCTGATTTCCCTCGTCGCGCATCCACTTTCCTGTACCAGTAAACAGTGAAGCGTAAGCATTCACAAACTGATTGTTTGCGAAATTCGTTTCCAAAGGTTTGATCGTTTGCTGTTGACCGTCCAAGTATACTTTTAGTTGGGTTAGATTCATATGTTTGAAGTTGAATGGATTCTTCGTATAAACTCCGTTAAACGCGTCGTTGTCCACGCAACCGATAACGATACGTGTAGGAATCTGACCGGAGAAGAGACTCTCCTGCGACGCATCCAAGTTTCCAGCCGGAACCGTGAAAGTCTTGCAAATGGCTCTTCGAATGGGAAACTTCAAATTACCAACCTCAAGTGCTTTAGCGTGTGCTGGAAACACCGACGGACTTAGTTTTACTTTTCTAACGTACAACTTGCATTCCAAGATTTTTACTTTATATGCAGCACCCTGCGTCGCTGACATCAAGCAGAATGGATCCTTATTTCTTACGAGTCGGATTTTTATATTAATATCGTTGGGGAGAAACCGTTCTTGGAAGAAGAGATCGCTGTGAATTCCTCCTATCATATCAACGACGCGCCCTTCGTCGGTCAATGCACTGCGTTTCTTAAAACCGACATTCGCTATATTGTCATCGTGTGGATTGGCATCTTCCAAGTGGGTTGCTGTATCCTTGTAAAAGAGCGCAGAGGTAAGTTGCGAAGCTTTGGCTGCATCACCGTAACTAAGGATGGTCTCCATATAGCTACGATATGCATACGTGTTGTTCGAAGAAGTAACGAGCGTGTCATTTAAAGTGATGTCGACTTCCGAAAACAGGCTGTGTAGGAATAGGTTGATAGGTCCAACATGATCGCCAGCATCCGTCGGATCGTTATTCGCTCTTATTATAGCTGCTCTGACGTATAACTGTGTATTCGACAAGTCCAAATAATCTTGACCGGCGCCTGTAATGCTAAATTCGATCGGCGTACCTTGCGAAATGGTGGCTATTGGATTATACTCTACGTACGACCCAGTTTCGATACTGGTCTGCGTGGGAGGTACGGTAAACAGATCCAATTCGCTCTTTGTACATTCGCAAGATTGTGGATGAACGAACGCCATTTTTCAAACTTTGCCGAAAATATCTTCCTTGGTTCTCTTGTTAATTCTTTTCAACGATCTTTTACGTCTCTTCCTGCCGCCGCCGCTTTGCACATTGTCATTTTTGGGAGATGTAAACGCTTTTATACCTTCTGGAACGCGTCGTTTGGCCGAGTCTATCAACTGACCACCGTCCGCGACGTCGTTGGCAATCTGCAGACCGGTTCTCAAAACCTGTTTGCCAATTGCCTTAGCGCCAGTCTGAATAAGCGGCCAGGCACTTCTAAACAGACCGCCAAGAAAGCTGCCCACGCCATGCCCTCGTTGCATGCGCGCACCTTGAAAAACTGGCATGCCATTGCCACTCTGTTGTACATAGTAGTCCTCGTATGCCAAACGACTTGCATCGCAGCAAAATTGTTTTTTCATTGCAAAAGATAAGGTATCTTACGATGTCTAAAGTGTAGTGTCACAATTGCCTTCCCGTATTCGAATGGGATAGGACTTCCAGTGTCACCCCTTATATCCACTTCGATGGAGTCGAAAGTCTTCTGTTGCAACGGAATGTAAACGGGCTTTTCGTAAGTCGTACGCACGCTATCGCCACTTTTCCCAGACACGTTTACAATTCTGAGCAATGGCGCCTTCGTATCTCCCACAGGGACTTGTTCCAACACATTGCAATATACGTACAGAGAGCAAAACCCGCGATTTACATCGCAAGCATTGTCGCCCACGAAATCAACAATGTAGTCATCCTCCTCATCGTAATTGAGAATTGGATTTTGACGTGCATCAACGCCCAGCATTGAACATATGGTTGGTGAAAACTGAATATTTGCACCTTTGTTTATATCTCCCTTGAGTCGCTTCGATATAGGATCGTATTTGAACTTTCATCCACAACAAGACTTATAAATTTGTTTATGGAATCGATAAGATCTTGGGGTGTTTCATAGTATCCGGTTGGCAGTCGTGTAGTTCTATGCAGCGATCCTGGTAGTATGTCACCCGTTTCAGAAAACTTGACGTGCATATATGAGATTCTACCTTCATTTCTTTCTAAATTGCTCCAACTATGAGGGTACTGTAATTCAACTAGCCCGACTTCCCAGTCACCGGTTAGGGATATTGGATTTTCCAATCTCGTGGTAAAATGTGTTACGGTATTGTTTGGATAAAACAGCATGGAACTATTGCTGGGGAGCGTAAGGTAAAATTGAGCCATATTTTATTGAATGAGATGCGGTTTCTTGCACTGTCTGAAATGAAGTAATACGAACGACTTCCCATACTCGAATGGTATTGCGTTCCCAGTGTCGCCCCTAATATCTATTTCTATCGAATCGAAGCTTTTCTGCTGAAGGGGTAGGTAGACTGCATTCTCGTACATGATATGCACATTGTCGCCATTTTTGCCTTCAATGTGAACTATTCGAAGTAATGGGGCTGTCGTATCGCCAACAGGTACATGTGACAGAATGTTGCAATAAACGTGTATGCTTGAGAATGCTGGATTTATATCTCCAATATACTCAGATTCCCATTCTACATCGGGTACCTCATCCCATACTTTATTAAACTCTTCGTAATGCTCTTTATAATATTCTTCATTCTCTTCAGCGTCATATTTACCAAAATTGAGGTTATAAATAGGATTCTGTCTTTCGTCTATGCCCAAAATAAAGCATAATGCTGTGGAGAATCTTACTCCCGCTCCTAGATTTATTTCGCCTTTGAGTGTTTTCGTTATTGTGTCATATTTAAAATGTGAATATTTATCAAGTTTATGTTCGACCGCAAACTCCTGTATATTCGTATTTACAGCATATACAATATCATGCATACTTTCGTAATATCCAGTAGGTAATTGTATTGTCTTTTGATCGCCTGGCCAATGCAAACCGTCAGAATACTTTTTCGATTCTTGCCAATAAATAAATTCACAATCGTCGGATGTTATATTGTTCCACGTGTGCGGATAATGTATTTCAATCAAGCCAACTTCCCAATCGCCCGATAACGAAATGCCGTTTTCCAATTTTGTTGTAAAGTGTGCCGCAGTATTGCTTGGATAATACTTCATGGAGCTGTTGCTTGGTAGCGCAAGATAAAAGTGAGCCATACTCGCATGTAGACTATTACAGAATGCGCATTGTCAGTGCTAGACATCGAATATATCCTGAGTCCAAGAGTTAAATTTGTCGTCGTAACCTTTCCACTTGACATAATATTCGGTCTTTCCACGGCGCTTACGCGTTTTTAAGACCTTTTCGATACCGTACACGTCATCATCTTTCAAAATTCTTTGCAATTCGACTTCGTAGAATTTACCCTTTAGCGTCTCGTCTTTTAAATCGGCTAATTCGTAAGTTACTGGATCGGAAGGTATGCGAGCTATGATCTTAAAAATCTCTTCGGACCAAGAGGGAAGGTAGCCCTTTTTGAATGCGATTCTAGCCTTTGCAATTCTCACTTTATCACCTACTGCATATTTCCACTTTGCTGGACTTTTCTTTTGACCGTACAAACGACTTCTAATACTATTTTCGTCTTCCTTTGTCACTTGACTAGGTATCATGTCTATACTTCTATGATATGTATTGTTGTACGATTGCATAAGATCTTGCAAAACATCAACATATCGATACGTATTCTTATACGTAAAGTACTTCCACATTTTCGTCTTAAGCGTGCGATTGAATCTTTCTACTACAGAGGCCTTTATATCGCTATTTTCAGATGTGTAAAAGCGAATGGAGTTCTTGCGCAGCATGGATTGAAAACTTCTATTAAGGAACTCTGTTCCCTTGTCGGTCTGTAAATGAGCGGGCTGTCTATCTACCAAAATGGCCGAAAAGGCGGCAGTCAAATCTGATCCCGACTTTGACTTGAGCGGAACTGCCCAAGCATATTTAGAAAAGACGTCTATACACGTTAAAATATATTTATTTTTATCATTATGTTTCGACAATGCAGAAAGATCGGCCAAGTCAGCTTGCCATAGATCGTCAATTCCTACTGTAAAAGTCTGTCTACGCCTAAAGTTCAACCTGACAGGTTTATGTAACGTGTAAGCGTCCTGTTTCGAAAGCCAATGTTTAACATCCTTAGTTTTAAATTTATCGTCAATATGTCTTTGAAAGGAAGATACGCCGCCGAAGCTAGCCGGCTGTTTAGGATCGAAGTAAGACTCCATCAGTAGGGTAACCAACTCGCATTCAGATGGTGTTGTTGATGTTGTTCTCCGTGTATACTTTTCGGTGTAAATGACTGACTATCATCGAGCGGGCCGTTAATATATTTCCAACGATCTTGATTGCCGATCAACTCGCGAGGAATGTTGGAATCTTTCAAGGCGTCGGCCAGTTGCATCCATCCGGTAGGCGGTGAAGCTGTTGTACGTTTTCTCAGCAGGTCGTTTACCAAGTCCACCACGTGCGTCTTCGGAACAGTCGCATTCTTCAGCACAAGTTCGCCTTTAGTAGACCACGAAACGTCCGGGTTGCTCTTCATGTGAGTTAAAAGTCTAGCAGCCTGCGTTTTCCATTTCTTTGGCACGGTTTCCAAGACTTGAGCTTCTATGCTATTGGTTTTGACCGGTTGTGCTTTCTCAACAGTTGACACTTCATCTTCCTTCTTTTCGAATTTGGTAAGTACAGTAGGTTTATCAATGTTCAGATAGCGACTCAGACTGTTGGAATAGAGTTTGGCTTTATCGTCATCGGCAATATCGCGATGCAGAATGTCGTACATCTGCGTATCCAATTTGGACAAAGTCTTGTCCAACATGGTTTCCTTCCATTTTTCAATCTGTCTGGGTTCAACCAAGACCATCTTCTTTGTATGTTCCATGCTACAGTTTATTACTTAGCAAGGTACCCAGAAAGGAAAGCACTGGGGTAAGTAATGCACCTATGAAACCACCAGTCTGTACTAATCGTTTCTTAATCTTTACACGAGTTTTCTTGGAAGCCAATTTTCTTAACTTGTGTTTGAAACGACCAAGTCTCTTCTTCTGAGCTTTTTCCAAAGGAACAACTCCTTTTAAAACGTTGAGTGCACACTCACAGAGACAGTAAAGTAGAGAGGTGTTGCAATCTTTCAAAATACGTTTCCTCACTTTGGGTGACGACTCTTTAAGCAATCTCAGTTTCTCAAATTTCTCCTTCAGTGGAGCCGTCATTTTCAACGAATGAACGTTCGAGCGATTACACGACCTTTTATTCACTTTCTTACGTATACAAAATGCGTCTCGCCAGGGAAAATGTTCGTTCTTAATCTGCAACGTTCATCCGTCTCCGGCTTGAGATCAACCAACAGATATCCGAAAGGCGCCATTGTCGCATCTCCGAACGCCTCTATCATGAAATTCGACTTGCCGGGGAACATCTGCCTTGCCAGGTTTGCTATCTGAGTCGAATCTCTCACGTTTTTGAAAAGAACAAAGTAATGTGCGTTCAAACTGATGGTTCTCGTATGTTTGCTGCTGTAGAATAGATTCTGTGTCAGGTACAGTATCGAAACGTTCCTGTGGTGGCTGATCTTTGTAAATAATTTGGTAACGCGATCATCAGTCTCGCTCATAAGGTCGTCCAGTATCAGAAGCGTTTTCTGCTTACCATCGAAAATATTCAAGTCGGGTAATCCTTCGTGAAATTGAATTTGCGAATATTTGTCGAAAATTTCTTGGTATATTCCGTAACACCAGATAATTTTTTCTATCTGAGGTTTGACCATATAATGTAAATGATCTATAAATCGTAGCGTGAATTGTGTTTTTCCACATCCAGAAGGTCCGCTCACTATAGCCGAAAACGGGTGTTGCCAAGTTGGATCCATAACGAAAAGTGAGTCCTTGAAATGTTGTAAGAAACTTGTATACAATATATATTCTGACAAAGCCCAATATGCGTTCTTTGCATTGAGGACATTCTGTAGCTTCATCTGTACATGGGTCGCACATATTTACGTGTCTGCATGGAAGTAGCAGTGTTTCCACTTGCTTATTTTTACATACCACGCAAGTAGCTGCTTTTTTGAGTTTTTCATTCTCCGCTTTCAATCTCATGAGACGATATTTCGTAGATTTCTCATCCTCCGTGCGCTCATCGATTCCACAAATGTCGCATTCGCACTTGTAGTTGCCAAACACATCCATTTCACATTCAACATTCGACGGACACATATTTGCACAAAACGTGTATCACTCCCAAAGAATGGTTAACAAATAATTCTTAAAGATACAAGTATCATCTTTTAATAAAGTAATTGAAACAAGTGGCGCCATCTAGCAAACTTCATACTTCTACACATTAAAAGATAAAATTGAAAAATTCTTGGTTTTTTTTTTTTTTTTTTTTCTGGGTGGAAAATTTTGGGTTTTTTCTAGTGGAAAATCTTGGGTTTTTTCTGGGTGGAAAATTTTGTGTTTTTTCTAGTGGAAAATCTTGGGTTTTTTCTGGGTGGAAAACCTTGGAGTTTTCTGGTTTTTTATTTTGGCCTATCCTGCTCCGTTTTAGTTTTTGAAATTCGACTGCGTCGTAGAGAGATTCTTATCGCAGCCAATAAAACCATTTATATGGCGTCGCTTGAGTGATCTCCACTCGCTGAATACTACAATGCGAGCGACCAAGTATAATAGCCCGAGGGCAGCTGGTTCGCCTTTGTGAGGTGTGTGGTTACGACTGACGTTGAATCGGTGCTCTGTGCCCGATTCAAAATTGCGCGAGTTCCCAGCGCTTCTGTGTACTAAAAGATCGCATTTGAATTGGCAAATCAATTGTGAATTGTGCTTTAAGTAAAAAAGTCCTATCTACAGGATTCTGCCGTGTGCCAGTGCAAATTGTAAATAACTGGGGAGGGTTTCACTTGTATGCTGTGTTTGAAAGGCTGGTAGTGCTAGTACAAATCCTATACAAAGGAGGAAGGTGCTGCTAATGGTCTTTGTTAAGACGAAGCGATTCAATAGAAATGAATGGAACTTGGAGTAAGGAAAAGTTAAGAGACGTGTTGCTTTCTACTTTCCGCTATTGTCACTCCCAATCCTGCGTAGAGGATGTCGTCTTAACTATATTACGCATGGCATTGGAAGGATAAAAAATTAAAGGCCAATTGTACAGTCTAGTATTTTAGAAATAAATGCAAACATGATGCAAAATCGATTGGAATGAGACGCGTATTGGTGAATGGGTTGAGGCGTACGTCGTTTAATGGCGTTCGGTGCAAATGCCCAGAGGCGATTACCGTGGACCATGGATCCTTGTAAGGATGATGTGATTACTACAATAGGCATGAGCAGAGCCTACTCGCCTACACGGTGTAAGAATGGTTGGAATGAGGCATGGAAGCCTGAATTGTTTGGTGTGCACGTATAATGAAACATTTGTCACCTCGCATGTATGATGTCAGTCACACACACACACACACACACACACACACACACACACACACACACACACACACACACACACACACACACACACACACACACACACACACACACACACACACACACACACACACACACACACACACACACACACACACACACACACACACAAAGACCAATAGGGGGAATACAATAGGAAACGCTGACAGACAGACAGACACACATGTAGGCATGCAAAGGGTATCAATTATGGCTTCTTTTTGAAGCACTGGTCATTGTTAGCACACAGCGACGAATGTATTTGAATTTTCATCATATTCTAACGAAGTAAGCTGTTGGTTGCTATCAGTGACCATTGACAGTCCTATGTCTGCTCTACACAACTAAGAAACTCTGGCAGTGCCAACCCAAAGGGCTTATAAAGAAGGAGGGTGACACTATTGGGCTTTGTTATAATACAGTGCTTTCTGCTATCGGCAGATGCAGCCATGCATTTAGGCGATGAATGAGTCGTTGAACGCTGAATGAACCGATGGCGCATTTAATTATAGTTTGACGCCTTGCGTAGATGGGGTATAGTGAAAGAATACGAAATGCCTGTGGATTTTTCTGGAAAGCATGACGTCGCTTCCAGAAGCCTGCCGTTATTAGTGGTATCTTAATAGCAGGCGTACACAGACTGACAGACAGACGCACGACCAGAGAGAGAGGCACGCGTACAGAATACAATGACGGGTTCTATTGTCGCATAGACAAGATGCCCGAAGGCTGTTGTCAATAATGATTATCTAAATCACCTAGCTATGCATGCTGACAAAGACATAGGTAGCCGCTTATGCAGGATGACAACGTTAATGCTTCGTCACTTGTTGCCAGTCCCAATCGTGAATAAAAGGAGGGTGTGTTTCTTATGGTCCCTGCTACAGTGCAGCGATGAATGCACTAACAAACAAACAAAACTTTGTGTTTTAAGCAATGCGAGTAATCGCCTATTATTCGTTGTAAGAACGGTTGGAATGAGACGTGGAAGCTTGAATGGATTGGTATGCGTGTATAATGACACACACACACATACACACACACACACACACACACACACACACACACACACAAAGGGCAATAGGCAGAGTACAATAGGATTTCTCCACAGCTCTCGAATTCTCTAGACTGATGACGTCACATACCCACATGCAAAGGGCAATATAAGCAAAGGACAATAGGAATTCTCTTTGGAACTCGAATTTTCTAGAATGATGCCGGCATTAACGTCCTCTTAATCACCTAGGTATACACACAGACAGGCAGACGTACAGGCAGGCGGACAAAGAGCCGGACAAACAACAATAGCTCTTCTAGAATGGTCCACAAAGTTCCAGAAGATGACGTCACTGCATACATGAATAGTAATGAGCACAATGCATGCTAATGGCACATACACACACAGACAGGCAGACAGACAGATAAACAGACATACACACATACATACACACATACAAACACACATACGGCTTCTAGAACGTACTCCAATTATGATGTCACTGCATTCATGAATATTAATTAGTCACGTGACTATTTTACATGAATATTAATTAGAATTACTAGCTCAGTGGTGGGGGAGCTAATTGGTTTCTTAATTGCTGAGGCAGTACTCTCAGTATACCCTTGAGGTAGTAATCTCACTATACCCACTACTGTTAATGTTCAATCAATGTTATGCGCTTTATTGTGCATTCTATAACAACTGGTATTTCTTGTCAGACTTTTCACTGCAATCGAACACCCCAAATTTCTCAAGCTTAATTCAGAGCTACAGCTTGTTCACGAGCGCTGCATCTAGGTATACAGAAGTTTACAAAGCTTGTTCCGCAGAGATGTCATATAGAGGTCGGAGTCTGGTGGCCATGCACGGAGAACAGAGAGCAAGAGACAGACAGACAGGCAGACAGAGAAACAGACAGACAGACACGCAGACAGATGGACAGACAGAAACAGATAGACATAACGAGATAAAAAAAAGACAGGGAAAGGTAGAGACAGAGAGCGACAGTGGGAGGAGCTGATAGGTTAGAGATTCTTGATGAGATCCAACGTTTATTAGACGAAATCCTGTCGTTTGTTAAACTTATGCAGAGGAGATGGACTGTCTACACATAATTACCTTGACCTAATTACCTTGGACTAATTACCTTGACCTAATTATCTTGACTTTGACCTTGACTTTTGGGTCATTGAGTGCAAAATTGGGCTAGAACCGGCAATTAACCCACTACTCACATATGGACTGTAAGCCATTATAAGTGACCTTGACTTTTGGGTCATTGAGTGCAAAAGTGGGCTAGAACTGGCAATTAACCCACTACTCACGTATGGACCGTACACCATTATAAGTGATCGATGCAGCACTCACGGGTCGTATCTGCTTTCGTTTGGGAACCATGCGGATCCAAAGATGTTGACGGATTTTGAGTAGAAATCGTTGTAGATGAATCCGGAATAAACGGAGAAGAGACCCATCAGCAGAATGATGTAGCGCCCACCGAAAAATATGTTCCAGATCTAAAGAATCGAAATCACAAGATTTTGACGTTTGCGATCGATGATTCGGAAAATAGGAAACCAATTAAATTACACGCGACCGAGTGAAGCTGTGTTAAGATGAGATGGGAATGCATGAGAAGGAGCCATAGAAAGGAAGCGGGGCATCAAGGGAAGCCATTCCAGGTCGAGGGTCCCACCTCGGAGAAGGCACGGGCCTGCGTAGAGGTGGTACTAAGAAGACGGGCTGCCAACAGACTTTGATCATTCATTCATTAATTCATTAATTCATTCATTCATTAATTCATTCATTAACTCGTTCATTCATTAATTCATTCATTCATTCATTCGTTTGTTCATTCATTCATTCATTCGTTCATTCATTCATTCATTCATTAATTCATTCATTCATTAATTCATTCATTAATTCATTCATTAACTCATTCATTCGTTCATTCATTCATTCATTCATTCATTCATTCATTCATTAATTCATTCATTAATTCATTCATTCATTAATTCATTCATTCATTAATTCATTCATTAATTCATTCATTAACTCATTCATTCGTTCATTCATTCATTCATTCATTCATTCATTCATTCATTCATTCATTCATTCGTTCATTCATTCGTTCATTCATTCGTTCGTTCATTCATTCATTCATTAATGAATGAATGAACGAATTAATTAATTAATTAATTCATTCATTCATTCATTCATTAATTCATTCATTCATTAATTCTATCATTCATTCATTCATTCATTCGTTCATTCATTCGTTCGTTCATTCATCCATTCATTCATTCATTATTTGGACTTGTATAACGCCCCTTCAAGAAATCCAATCAGAGGCGCTTCCAACCCAGCCACGATCAGTCAATGATCAGTCGTATGAAGGAGCGGGAGTGGCAAGCACTATAGATCAGTAGGGCTATGCTGATGATATGATATCCTCTGATGAAACTCACCTCGTTGTCCGATTTCTGTTTGCCGAGTGACTTCTCGAAGAGAACCAGCCAGAGCGCTGCTCCCAACACGAGGAATCCATGACCAGCATCACCGAACATCAGCGAAAACAGGAATGGGAAGCTGATGATCGTGAAAGGAGCTACAAAAATGAACAATCAACAGAGTGGTAACTGACGCCGTCCAC
>OX457038.1:10040091-10312591 GCA_949752735.1 Lumbricus terrestris | reverse complement strand
TAATAATTATATAGGATATAAAAATAATAAATACTAAAATAGCACAAATTGTGACATAACAAAATAAAACGTAATATAAATTCGTAATCGTAATCGAAATCTCAAAATGCATAGAGCGCCACTCGATCGAAAGCCAAGCGCAGGGCACTAGTTTATTCGCGAGCGTTGTGCTTTAAATTATAATACATAGCCTACATGTACAGGCCTACTACTGTACACGAATCAAATTTCGACACAGAAAATATGAGGTGACACAATACAATATGGCGAACCGTACGTATAATAAGCAACAGACGGTCGTCCTATAAATAACACAAACATATATATACATATATAGAGAGTATTTATATAAATTATATATTATGTATTTTACATAAATTATATATATATAATGTAGTTGACTGACGGTGCTTGGATCCTCTAGTTCCTCCTCGATGAACGCGCTGCGGATGAGAGCGTTTCCTCTGCACGCTCGCCACAGAAGCCGCTCGAACGACGGCAGACGATCGCGGAGTATCACACCGGCAACAAATCTACAACATATCGCACCATGCAATGTACATGTCAATCACCGACGTCGCCGCGCGACGGTCCGGTTGGCCACATGCATGGAGTGCCATGGACTATAGCTCTCCACTGCCGTTTATCGCGGTGCACATAACACCATGCAGAGAACAACATTCAATCACTCTTAAACCCATATCGCATCTTTCACGACCCCTCCCTCTCTATAAGGTCATCCCACAGTCCATATACTGTCAACCGGTCAACCGCGGCAGCTTGATTAAGGCCTAATCCATGGATATAATTATGGCCTATATATACCTGCAGGGGGTTGATTCCTTTGCCAAAAGAAGTTTTATTATATAGGCCTACTAGCTGAATTACCCGGCGTTGCCCGGGAAATTTCGATATTTGGTCCACAGCCACGCTGACCCCTTTCCCACTTAGCCTTTCTCACCCCACCTTCTTCCATCGGCCCCAACCCGGTCCCAGCCTGGGGTGCCTGGTGTTGTCGGTGAAATGTAGATTTTCGCCCCAACCCAGCTCCCATTGCAACCGCCTCTGCGGAGCGGGTTCGTCACCCTCCGTTGTGGCCAGCATTTGCCGGCGAATTTTGGTTCTTTTGCCTAAACCCGTCCGCCCTAAATACCGGTAATGTCCAGATGGCCTGTATACGTACGACGACACGGTACTATATTAATTACCGGTATCCATTGTCATCAGTGGCGTAGCCAGGAATTTTTCATGGGGGGGTTTTATGGCCGGAAACCCTGTTTTTTGCTATTTTTTCTTACTCAAATGGAAAAATAACCTTTAAAAAACCTTTTTTTCGGAGCCAATGGGGGGGGGGTTTTAACCCCCGAAACCCCCCCTTGCCTACGCCACTGATTGTCATTGTCTTGCGATCAACCGTTCATAATATTATTATCAGTGTTTTTAGTATAATTTAGCGAAAGCGTGCGCTATAAAATCGGCCGCCTAAAGCGAAGTAAAGAAGTGATGACGTCATAAATCTATGGGATCTTTGAAAGCGATCCGGCGACCAATCTTAAATACTGCATTATATTAGCCTTCGTCGGATTATTAAAAATTAAATGTTTCAAATTCGGCAAAGGTAAGATTTTTGGATCGCGAACCCCCCTATGTTTGTTAATGGGTCCTAAAAAGGATTTTTGTAAATATTGGGAAAAATCGGTCGGGTGGATAAGAATAAAATTGTTCGCAAACATTGGAAAAGTTTCGCCTTTATAGTTTTAGATGAATGTTGTGTGACTTTGGATAGATGTTTTCATTATTAATTTCCTCTGTAAACTATTTTGTGCGTTTGCTGCAGGTAGTCTAATGAAGAATACTCTTACCTTTTTAAGTTCTTACTTTTTTTTACTATAGATCAACGATTTCGTATACATGCAGGAGCGGATACAGAAATTTTGCGACAGAGGACCCACATTTTCTGTGATCTTTGCTAGAAAAAGTCTGATGACCTTTTAAAGTTTTTAGTCGTTTGGTCGAAATGTCTTGAAAATATGCCGATTTTCCCTGCCAAAATAATTTATTATCACTTTTTCATCAGTCGACGTATATAATCTCTGCAAGCAACAATAATATACTAGCTATATGACCTCTCTAGTCGTCGTCGTATCCTGCTTTTCTCTCTCGTTGCATTGATTTTTAATGCTTGTTGAAACCAAATGGGGGGGGGGCACGTCCTATACACTTTTGAAATGGGGACCATGGCTGGATTGACCCCTCCCTGGATCCGCCCCTGATTCCTTATAAGCTACAAAGTTCGGTGGACAACCATTCACACAAACCCTTGTGGATATACAACTAACTGACGTGCTCACTATATCAAATGGGGTGGAGGGACATGGTCAGAATTTTCCCTTGCAATATACAATACGAAGAGTGAAAGACTCGATGATGAATATATATATATATATAATTTATATATATATATAATTTATATATATATACGAACCCAAGATTTCCGGATTCTGCGTTTGCACCGCTGGGATCCATGGAGAATTGGTCGGACCCTCTGGCCTACAGTAATGAAACAACAGATATACTATCTTGTAATAATTGTTCATCTGGCCTACAGTAATGAAAGAACAGATAATATCTTGTAATAATTGTTCTAAATCAAGGTGATGGAGTTAGTGGATGAGTGAGTGAATGCATGAAAGAAAGAAAGAATGAATGGATGAATGATTGATTGATTGATTGAATGAATAGGTGAGTGAATAAACGAATCAGTCAATCAGTGAATCCGCCAACCAATGACTCAATCCATCAATCAATCAGTCAGCAGATCGAGAATCTATCTTCATGACGAAACATATCGAAACACATAAGATATATATACTAACAAACTCAACCATAGGCCCAAGTAGTAATTAAGTTACCATGCATACTATCAATTTTTTATGTGGCATTCTGCATCTACAGTTCTGTGCTGTTAGCCTGTTACCTGTTGTTACTTTGGAAAGTAACCGAATTGTAGGCTATAGGGCAGTGCTTAAAGTGTGGAAAAATAAGCGCCTGGACGTCCCTTTCCTTTCTAAAAGAAGTGCCTGGACGCCCCTAACCTTTCCAGTTAGTGTTGGCCAATAAGTGGCTGGACGGCTTTCTAAAATAAGTGCATGGACGCCGTCCATGACCGTCCAGGCACACTTTAAGCCCTGCTATAGGGCCTACATAGGCCTATAGAACCATAATCAAATGTGTATACACATACTAACACACAGCCATAATTAGGCCTACTAAGTGACCATGCTGCCAATTTTGTTGATGTAGCATAAAAATTATCGTGCCTGTTGCTTTTTGGGGGGAAAATAACCGAGATATAGGCTACGTATAGGCTAGGCTACCTCTTCGAAAAACGTATCAGCATTTCTCAGAACGTTCTTCAGTTCCTGCAGATCCAGGAAATTGCGCTTCAGTACTTCCAGGTTAGAATTCACTTCCTTAATGTCGCTTTCCAGTTTATCAAACATCGCCTATACATGTACGAGTCAAACGCAAACACACGACATAATATTAAAGGCTATATAATTATATATATAAGGTCTATAATTCTATATCAATCAATCAATCAATCAATCAATCAATTAATAAATCAATCAATCGTAATTTATATAGCGCCCCTTCAAGGTATCTACTCAGAGTCGCTCCCGGCCGTGATCAAGCGAAAAAAGCAGTCTTCAACAGTTTATGAAATTGAGAACAGCTTGGGAGGTGTCGCATATAGTCAAGGGAAGTCCATTCCTATTGACTTACTTGACTTATGGCCGTCAGGCGATGCCGTCAGCACGCCTCAGCCGCTTTCCCATGGTAGCTCTCCACTTTTGTTAACTCATGAATTATTATAGGTTTAATATACATACGAATCTACACATGCAGCTGCCGTCTCGTGTGCGAAATCAACTGTTGGCCTATAATATATAGTCGTATAGTTGAGTACGAAATTTTTCAACAGCATTCGTGGTAAATGGTAATCGTAATCGTATAATCTCGAGATTTTTTATAGCGCCAAATATTCAGACCTACCTCCATATCCGACATTTCGCGCGGAGCAGGTGTTTCCGGATTTTCGTCTTTGTCTGTGATTGTGATCGATGATTTGTTCATCTCGACCTCCAGAAATCCTGACAACACAGTTACATGGAAGTGCTACAGACAGCTACAGACTTATGCTTGCGGTCCCTGGATCGGACAAATCTCTCTGTTTGCTTATCGAAATCATGCACCTACAGCGCACATTTACTATGTGCCTCGGCTGTACCACGACCCACCCACCAACCCATCCACCCACCCACCAACCCATCCACCCACCAACCCATCCACCCACCAACCCATCCACCCACCCACCAACCCATCACCCACCCACCAACCCATCCACCCACCAACCCATCCACCCACCAACCCATCCACCCACCCACCAACCCATCCACCCACCAACCCATCACCCACCCACCAACCCATCCACCCACCCACCAACCCATCACCCACCCACCAACCCATCCACCCACCAACCCATCCACCCACCAACCCATCCACCCACCAACCCATCCACCCACCCACCAACCCATCCACCCACCAACCCATCACCCACCCACCAACCCATCCACCCACCCACCAACCCATCACCCACCCACCAACCCATCCACCCACCAACCCATCCACCCACCAACCCATCCACCCACCAACCCATCCACCCACCCACCAACCCATCACCCACTAATCTGAAACTACTAGACAGTCCTCCAGCCTAGACAAAATCATAATCTATGTAATGTAACGTGATCACAGATTTATATAGCGCCTTTATTTTTGCTTTGCTTTGCACTGTGTTTACTAAATAATATTATAATAAAGATTTAATTGAATTGAACGAAAATTTGTGACTCATATTATTCCCAAACTAGACTCTTAAACGGCCAATTTGATAATTATCGGTCCCTAAATGCAGCATGGCAGATAATTTAGCATTTCAATAATTCATTCGTTTTTTGATTATAATATGTCGCCTCTTCAAGTCGATCTACGAAGGAGCGCTCCCGACCCAATTAAAGACTAACATAATTCTAATTATTATAGCCTACACGTGAGCCCGCAGATAAATCTAACTAGACTAGACTTAATTATTATTGACCTAATTATTATTGACCTAATTATTATTGACCTAATTATTATTGCGCCAATATTCAAGACTCACGCAGTTTCCTTTCCATTTCTTCGCATCGTCGAACTTCGCTGACGTATCTTCTCTGGAAGGTGTTGACGTGGGTGTTCAACTGAAACGAAGCAAGTCATGCATGTCACCAGTGGAGGTCTACACTTAGACCCCCCGAAAGATACCCCAAATATCCCATGCACCATGCAAGAGTTCTATACCCAAAGTGTACCATACATCAAGACCCCTATATGCCCCAATTAAGTGTCCCATGTACACCAGAGTCCAATAACTCAAATATCCCATTATACATGTATACCAGATGACTCCAGAAGCTCTATGATCCCAAGTGTCCCATATACCAAGAGTCATTTAAGGAATTAATAGATTACAAAGATGTCTACAGCTGTATAGTCACTACATGTATGGGCCTAGTTGGCGAAGGTTGTGAGCCTTAATTGCATTCATGAAATAGCTTAGGGTCCTGATCAAGTGGTAGACTATAGGATACAATAAACTGAAGCCATATTTGACTAACGTTATACTCAGGGTGAGAATTGCCGGGGAGTTGTGGGGTTTCAACCTAGCTCCCAGTCTTTCTTAGTGCCCCATAGTAAACTCTGTTTTTCACACCCCAATTCCAAATTTATCATAGACCAACCCTCCAGTTATTTTTCCACAATTCGCACACTGGTTATACTGAATAACATCATTTATTCAGTAGGCAACTAGGCATCATATACATACTTCTATTAATGCACATAAGTATATAATACATGCCAGGGCTTCTTTTAAGGAATTGCACTGCAAACCCAATTATTCTCTCTATTCCCATCTTCCAAGGATCTCATGCAATGTTAATAATTCCCAATCGGATGACGTGCATTCTTATTCATTCGTTATACCAATCAATCAATCAATCAATCAATCAGTCAGTCAGTCAGTCAGTCAATCAATCAATCAGTTAATCAACTAGTCAATCAATCAACGCAATGCAATCAATCAGTTAGTCAGTCAGTCAATCAATCAATCAATCATTCATCCATTCAGTCTCTCGTGCGTGTAGGCCTACTCACGTCCTTGAACTGGACGAGCCCGAGTTCTCCGAGTTGCGCCAAGCAGCTGAACGAAGCTTCCGATCGTATGAACAGCTGGCAGAGGGACATCGCCTCACTTCGATACAACGAACCCATTGCCAACTTTTTCTTTACCTATACTCCTCCTATAATATTTCTCTTCCTCTCTCAGAATCCTCTTCGTGTAACTCAAGTGCTTCCTCCTCCTCCTCTTCGCTTCCTTTCCCTATGGATCCGACGTCTCTCCGCCTTCTCCCGGTCTGCTTAGGCCGAATGTTCGACCAAGACACCAAAGAGTAAAATGCGAGAAGCTCCGAATTGCAACTAGCTTTACTAGCACACGGTTCAAAACGTCGACGAAACTGACCAGCAACAGGTCTAAACCAACCGTGCAGATCAGCGAAGCAAACACAAGAAGACAGACACTCGATCTGTGTTGGTTAGGATTTTAAGAGAGAAGCGAATATATTTAATTTGTTATTAGCTAATCAATCTTTAGATTCTGCCGAGAGCTGCACTGCGCTGGTTCAACGTCGTTTTGTCGTTCGTTGAAAAACCGGTTCTACTCTTAATTGGTTCCACTCAAGATTCTCAATGGACGAGTTTCATAGTCGACCTTGCTCTGAGTGGAAATTGCGACCTTGTTTACAAGTGAAAGGAGTCGTCATGATGATGATGATGATGATGATGATGATGATGATGATGATGACGATGACGACGACGACGACGACAATGTTGTTGTTGTTGACGACGTCGATGACGGTGTTGTTGTTGTTGTTGTTGATGATGATGATCACGATGATGATGATGATGATGATGATGATGATGATGATGATGATGATGACAATGATAACAATAATAATAATAATAATAAATTATTATTATTATTACTATTATAACTATTATTACTTCCATTTTAAATATTAGACCCTACAATTATTATTAGTATAAATTTCTTTGTCCGCTTATGTAGCCTACAAATAGTTCCTCAATTAATATAATTGCAGTTACTATATATATTAGGCTTAGGCTATACTATTAGGTCTACTATATATATGGCGCATACATAGGCCTATGGCGCCGCTATTATAGTTGCCTGACAATTTTAGCGAAGGATAAACGGTGCGAAATTTGATTGCCCCTCCCCACCCCGTCCATATTTTATAGAACAGTTTCGCCTCAGTAGCATAATTATTACTATTTTTGCGCCGCTTTAGAAAACTCTTCAGCGCTGCTTTGCTTGACATAAATTTCGACAATTCGAGGACGCAGGCCAACGACAGCTTAAATAGCCTACTCAACGGAATTCTTCACAGTAGCAATTGAACCAATGGCCTATAATTGAAGACGCCACTGTCCGCTATGAGCACGGTCGAGTGTCGTTGGCCGAGTTTCGAGTTGAAATCCTAGAAAATTAATAAAGAAGTCCGTCGCCATGCAGACTGTAGCAAACATATCAGACTATGACCTTAAAGAAGAGGAGGATCAGTGGCCACTAACAGCTGAAGAGAATTAAACGATCTTCAAGTCCGGTTTGAACGAATGAAATCTGCATTTTCGTGGTTTATGTCAAATCAGTTTGAATATAGGTCTATATAGCAGCGTAACAACTAGTGGCGGCGACAGGACTTCAGGTTGGGGGTCACGGGGTGGGGGGGCTGAAAACCTAAGCCATTCCTCGATCGGAGTCTCTTCCAGGGACGCAACTCTTGAAGGTGCTCATATTGCAAGTGCCGAAGGCGCGAAGCCCATACCGACTATAAGAGGTCGAGAAAACGTCGTATAGTCTAAGCTCCCCATGGCAGGGGGTATGGGGCGGAGCCCCAGAAACCAACGCATTTTTAGCTTTTGACATCGCCTTTGCGCGGCCAGAAAATATCTGAGCTACTCCTCAAATAGGTTTCCTGCTAGGTATGGGCGGAGTTTGGTTTAAGTTATTGGGGGGAGGCGTTAAATTGCTAAAACATGACTTGCCCTCCTGGGTTTTGGGCGGGCGAGCGAACGGCCGAAGGGCGATCGCCGATCGAGGCGCGAAGCTCGTTCTGTGTAAATGTCAAAATGGGGGGTGGGAGGGCATGGCTGGATTGGCCCTCTGGATCCGTTCCTGGGTATGGCCTACTGCTACAGACTGTCATACTTCGTTTGCTTAGACTTCGTGTAGGGGCACTATAGGGTGTCCTGTCCTGTCACTAATCTTGGCCTATAATTGCTCTCAGCTGTTTTCACACAAGTAACCTATCATCGCCCAAACACCGACCAGTTTGCTTGAGTCCTCTTAAATGCAATGGAATCGTATCGCATCGCTCATTCTCGATGACCATTTTGGGTATTTTCGGCAGACTTTCTGCGGCCAGAAAATATCTGAGTTGCTCCTCAAGAAGTTTTTTACTCGGTAGTAGCGCCATGATTTCGGGTGCCTGCCTACACACATGTAAGCTTATCTATGCATCAGTAGCGGCGCTAGAGGGACTAGGGAGGGGGCTATTTTTCCAAAAATCCAGCCCCCCCAAACGAAAATTCTGGCGCAGCCACTGGTAGGCTATGCATGCAGGGCATTGTAGCCAATATGCATGTGTGCATGCATTGGTACCGGTATGTGTGTAGTATGTGTTTACAGACATGGATATACACGCTCAGACTGTGTTTGTATCATTGTATATGTATGCATTAAATTTTACGTATACGTATGATAATCAAGCTTGCATTAAAGAAGTCTGTGCTCGTCCACGGCAGTTGTCAAGTATTATTAAATCACTTCAATTGTGAAGAGCCAGTAAGTATAGTCGACCATAAAAGCGAATCAACGCACAGATCTTTTGGCCACAGAGTCTGTCTGTACACTGAGCCACAGTTAAACCACCTACATGTATGTGTTGTGTGTATAAAAGCCACATTTGGACAACCAAGTAGGCTATACGCATGTAGAAAGACCTTCTCCTTTCGAAATCGGTGCAATGCAGACCAGATTCGTCGAGGCAAGTTGAAACCTGGAGAATGGAATAGTAGAATCGGCGATGAAGCTGAGTTTACTGTTCTACTCATGGGCGGAGACTTGGGGGGGGGGGGGGTAGACGGAAAGATGCGAGATTTTTTGACGGACGAAAATTTTCTGGTCATCCGCCGATATCTCGGGGAAAAATTCAATTTTTGCCGCCAAAAAACGTTGATGACCTTTTTTAGTCTTGACCCTCAACGATTGGGGGGGGGGGGGGGGCAAAAGCATGAGCCGTCCCCTCCCCCAACACCTCCATTGGGGGGACCGTCCCCCCTGTCCCACCTAGGTCTCCGCCCATGGTACTGCTAAGCTGGCAAGCTCAAACAAATTGATCATATGCATGTGTGTATGCATTGGTATGGGTGTAGTATGTGTTTGTGTTTGGGAGTGCAGACGCTAGTGTTGTAGGAGAATACTACAAACGAAATGTTACAGGAAAAGGAATTTCCAACTTCAAGTATATTTGATTAGAATCTCTACTTGCATACTCGTGTCTACATCAGGAATTGCTGGAAGTGCAATGTTCACATCTGTTCAGATCCATAGCACATCTGAGGATTGCAAAACTATGCATGCACTGATATACATTGCATGCATAAGTATAAAATTATAATGGTAGGTCCTATACAGGGTGGGCCAGCATAAATGTCCCGACTTTGCACGCGTATAACTTCGCCAATTTTTAACATTTATTTATACTTGATGCATCAAATTAAAGGTATTTCACTCTAGTATTATCTCTAAAAAAAGTCGAACTGATACTAGTCTCGGTTTTAATTATATGCCCGGAACAGCGCTAGCTACCATATTTTGCTGTCATTTGTGACGCAACCTGGCGCCGTTGACAGACGATGATCGCGTTTCGATCTTAATTTTACGAACTGGTAAGGGATTTAATTCGTTTGAAATGATTAACGAATATTCTAACAGAGGATGGAATAAACAATATCTTGTATTATCTGCTAAGGAAAATTGATAAAACAGGACTTTCTACTCGCAACCATGGGAATCGGAGCGCACGGCGCTCACATCCGCTAACATTGCTCGTGTGTCCGCGTACATTTGCAGTCAAGACAATGACCAGGGCAGGCCCTGCATGCAAATTCAGCGCAAAACAGGCCGTCTTAGAAGCACTGAATAGCGTATTGGAAAAGATTATAGACCTAAAGTTAAAGTAATTTGTCGACGAGAAGTCCCACGAACTCTCCAGCTCTTACGCAAAGAAACGACTGGCAGCGTGCAAGCGTCTGAAGCAGCGCATGGCAGTGCACGGCTGTTGGCAAAATTGAAAGGACGCGGTTTTGCGATTAGAATATATTCATGGTAGGGACCCTACAAACACCCAAAATGATCGTGTCTACGCGCGTTTTAGCAAAAAACGATAGAATTTTCCCGGGAAACGGCGTCATAATGCGTCAGTAATGACAAAAAACGGTAGCTAGCGCTGATCCAAGTATATAATTAAAACCTAAACTAGTATCAGTTCGACTTTTTTAGAGATAATACTAGAGTGAAATACCTTTAATTTGATGCATCAAGTATAAATAAATGTTAAAAATTGGCGAAGTTATACGCCTGCAAAGTCGGGACATTTATGCTGGCCCACCCTGTACATATGAAAAAAGAAATTATATATATAATATATATTCAATGCCTACTACATGTATATATACATATATGCCTACAATATATACATATATAATTATATATAGTAACTTAGCAAGCAATGAATATGTGAATAAATTGTGTAGATAAAGACATTCAGGATAATCATCTAAGAACCTGAACTTTGAAGCCAGAGGTCAAATTAACTAGTGCACAGCCAAGAACATTCAAAGTAGTCATAAATGTACGATGGTTGAAGCCAGTGAGGCCAGATATATATGAGAATAATGCAAGAGGTCCGATGTATGATCCCGTATAAGATTTCCATATGGATCATTTATGCCATCTTATGCCAACAATGCCATATATGGCTTTCCTAAATCTGACATAGTTTCAAATGGTAGGACATATGCAATGCAATATAACTGTATTTGGCATTGCCCTCATTTCAAAATTCATAACATTAAAGGTTCATAGCAATTCTATGACTGACGGACTTAAACAAGGTCTGAACACGTTAAGTTTCTCAGAGGACAAAAATGTTAAAATGAATCACTAAAGCAACTAACAGCATTTTTTTTGTTTTTGTTTAATAAGAAACGAAATGTTACAGGAAAAACAATTTCCAACTTCAAGTATATTATTAGAATCTCCGCTTGCATGCATGCTTGTGTCTACATCAGGAATTGCAGGAACTGCAATGTTCAAATTGTTCAGATCCATAGCGCATCTGAGGGTTGCAAAACTATGCATACACTAATATACATTGCTTGCATGCATATATGAGTGTCTATGAGACATGCACATATTTATGTTTACATATAAAATTATCCTATTGTATGTATAATTATTGTATAGGTAGTATGCATACAAGTATCTGCATGAAGTATGCATGTCTGAAAGTCAGTATTAACAACTCAACACTAGCACCGAGTGTCTTCAAGCTAAAATAATGAGTAACAATACAAAGTACAATACTTGTAATTAAAACAACAGGTGGACCGGGTTTTGTCAATGAATATCCAAATCCAGTTTTCAAAGTCAATACCTGCTTCGTCATCCAATCACAGTCAGCGAATTTCGTTATCACCATTTTGTAATCGTAAATTCGTGTTCTCAAAAGTGGTTCTCTATGACTACGTTTAGGACACAGCATATTCATGAGCACCGAGTCATGTCATAAGAGTGGGCCACAGATGACCCAGTCCGCTTACCAGATAGGCCAGAGAGAGGAGGCAGAGAGACTGCTGGAAGGCAGAGAAGTTGGTAGGAGGAAGATAAGCTGCCAGGAGGCAGAGAAGCCTTATCATTTGTCTCCAACTTTTTCAATCTCTATTTCTGTTGGTCACTCTCTGTGTTTGTCTCTCTCTGTCTGTCTGTGTCTTGGACTATATCTGTACTCCTACATACAGAGCAGGTCTCATAGATGACATTTTAAGTCCTATGTTTTCTGATTCTCCACATTTGCTTCAATTTTACATTTTCTTAACATGCCAACGCTACAAACCATGGGCGGAGACCTAGGAGGGACAGGGGGGACGGTCCCCCCCAAAAGAGGTGTTGGGGTGGACGGCCCATGCATTTGTCCCCCCACCCCCAATCGTTGAGCGCCAAGACTAAAAAAAGTCATCAACTTTTTTTGGCGGCGAAAATAGAACATTTCTGGGAGATTTCGTCGCCGGATGACTATAAAAAAAAGTCATCAAGTTTTTTGGTGGCGAAAATAGAATTTTTTCTCGAGATTTCACCGGTCATCAGAAATTTTGGCCGGCAAAAGATGGACATTTTTCTGCGACACTCAGCCATTCATCCGTCAAAAATCTTTCCGTCTCCCCCCAAGTCTCCGCCTATGTTACAAACAAATAACTTATCATATAGACAAATAATCATTTTATCATTATCACCAGGAAGATCTATAAAGTGCAAATTGATATTTTATTTCATTATTTAAAAATATATTAACTAAATAAAATAAGACAAAGAGGATATCATATAACCTAACACATAACATAAAAAAACAGAACATCACAAAAAATATTTCTAACACCTCTTTGCATCCAAAGTGCTTTAGTATCCCTTTAATTCAAAGTAAATGCCACCTTTTAAATCACATACGCAAAAAAACTCAAACTAATTGTTGAATCAAGCAGAATTGAATTAAAAAACCGTTAAAAATTCTCTTTGAATAACAAAATCAAATGAAAGAACAAGTCAACCTCTTCTTAACCGCAAGAAAAAAAACAATCGTCAAAGAATATTAACAATTTAACAACAAATAGACGATACTAAAGGTTTCACAGAGAAACACCTCAAAAAGATGTTCACTGTCTATGATCAAGATCAGGATTTGCTTCTGCTTTCTCGTCAAAGTGACGCTCATGAAAATGCTTTCCAAGGTTGATCGGAGAGACGAAGCCCTCTCCGCAGCTCTCGCACTGGTTCCTCGCTTTCAGCATGTGAATCTGCGACTTGGCATGGCGGTTCAAGTCCGACTGAGTCACGCCCTTGTAGTTGCAGAGACGACACTGGAATTTCCGAATACCTGTAAATAGTAAATAGGATACGGCTCAACATCAAGCTAGGAAAAACGGTTTCATCATTGCAATAAGACTTTAAAAGATAATGTGATCATCATAGATATAAAAACGGTAAAAACTCGAATAAAAAAAGGAATAAAACGTCGCATTTTCCAAAAAAGGAAAAAGATAAAAAAACGCAGAAAAAATAATTTTATTCAGCGATGCTGAAATAAGTTTTGTGTGTACAAACAGAAAAAAGCAGAAAAAAGTGAAAGAAAATATAAGAAAACTTTTAAGAAAGCTGTTGTTTGATTAAAAAATTTAATCAAAATTAATAGCCCGATTAAATTTTTAATTGCAATTAACTGAAAATGAATCGCAACACAATAATAATAACAATAATAATTCCTCGTGTGTCAGATATTAATGAGCAATAACACTGGAGTGGCAGATAATAAGAATAATTATAAAAATACATTCATACATAATTATAGACATCCAAACATTGGAACAAAACACAAACACACACACACATACAGACCTTGATGTCTCATCATGTGCACTTTAAGTTGACTGTTTGTTCTCGCGTGGTAGTCGCAGTGGGTGCATCTGTACGGTCGAATATCTTAATCCAAACACAATAAAACACAATTAGTTACCAGTGCCATAAATTCAACTTTTAACCATCACCCATAAATTAAGCAACTGGCACTCTAAGGTCTGTTCTTTGCCCCATTACGATGCCGTGAAGGGATTCTCGTATCCGGATAAAGACCATTCCAAAGTCAGGACAATTGCAGCGCCACATTTATACTACTCTTATAAAACCTTGCAAATATAAATTTACAATTGTCATGGTAGCAACTCTACCAAACACTGACCTATATAAAACCATGAAGTGAAGTGGCAAAGAGGGGCAAAGCATAGATGGAGGGGCAAAGTATAAGATGTAGGGGGAAAGTATAAGATGTAGGGGCAAAGTATAAGATGGAGGGGCAAAGTATAAGATGGAAGGGCACTGTATAAGATGGAGGAGCAAAGTATAAGATGGAGGGGCAAAGTATAAGATGGAAGGGCACTGTATAAGATGGAGGAGCAAAGTATAAGATGGAGGGGCAAAGCATAGATGGAGGGGCAAAGCATAAGTGAAACTGACCTTCATGAAATTCCATGTGCCTTGTGATATCGGAAGCCGTGCTGAAGTCTTTACTGCAGTATGCGCAACGATAGACCGCCTGACCATCGGAAGTTATAACTGGTTTTAATATCTCGTGGTTTTGATCCCCTTGGTCGTTCCCAGCATTGAACCTAGTAAGACAGTCCACATGCAGAAAAATCAACTCACTTTCCAAAACTAATAAGCAGTCCAGTTTTTAACAGATAATCTTTGAGTTCTCCAAAGACTATTTTCTTACCAAAGACTATTTTCTTACCAAGGAGAATACCATTACAGTCTTCTGTGTGCCAAATGATCACTCTAAATCTGAAGAGCAAAGACAAGTTTGACAGGTTGAAAGGTCACAGACAAAGATGAGACAATTAGGATGGAACGCAACTATGAAGGCATCGCATATTTGCCCCTCTGATTAGTTTCTTGAAGACGCACTAAATAAATGTTCAACATAAATGAATATATGCATTTATATAAATATAAAAATTTATTCGCATTACATATTATTCAGCATATAAATACAAGTGGCTTTTAACAGTTAGCACACAACTGCTCAGCCATATCAATTAACGTCATGTCATCAGATACAGGTGCTTAATAAATTAAGAAATAATAACAAAAGATTTCAGTACCAAGACGATCTCCCACGATACATAAAGCGTTATGTAGCCGATATAAAACTCACTTAGCGTTTAGTATCGACGATCCCCTTGATGCAAGACCTCTCGTGCGAGTCCGAACCATGACCCTCCAATCGAGCACTGCTCTGTTCGGCTTGATGTCTTCCTCTTCTTCCTTCGATGTCTCCAGCTTCTCAGACTGGTTCCATGCGTTCGACGCATGCTGAGAAATCATGACCTGGTCAGAAGAAAACTGAGAGGGGTTCGTTGAATTGCTTGTGCCTAGGAACGAAGCCGGGTTAAGGGCGGACTGGCCGACAAAGAGCGACAACAAGGGCAGAGGTAGAAAGCCATGGATAAGCGGGGAAACGTTGTTCGGGGCAAAGACGAGAGGTTTGCACTCTGGTCCGCTGCTGTCGTGTGTTTTAATCAGCGATGACATTGAAATTGGGATGGCTCCATCGTCTGCATCGAGTGGAGTTATGCTACGGAGGGTGCTTGAAACCATGGAAACCAAGGAGCTACCGGTTTCATTGTTCATTGCTTTTGATTGTTCAGCGCACACGGCAGGGGCTGATGTCGTAGTTGGGTTTTCATTCTCTAATTCGTCGGTTATTTGACATGACTCATCCATCTCAGAATAGTTTGTCTCAGGTGACTGCTGCATTTCATTTGTTTCATACTGTTGATCGGATCGGATTGCTTCAACATCATCGTCAAAGCACTTTCGCTCGTCAAAGCAGTCGGATGTTTTAAGCAACGCGCTTAAACTCAAAAGCTCCTCTCTGCATTCTATATCTGCGACTCTAGATGTCATGACACGACTTTCAGATGCGTTTGACATCAGACAGTTACTAGTTTCCGATAGAACTCGTTTCGGTTCTCCACTATTGCCGAACAACGTTCTTGCCAGATTGCTTTCAGGTGTTCGATGTGGTAAGTGAAGCTTTCTTCTATGCAGAAGCTGCTTCCTCATCTTTTGAACGACAACCGAATCCAGATGATGCTTGACGATGTGCTGCAGAAGACGGTTCTGTCTCCAACTCTCGAAGCCGCAGATCTGACACAGGAAACTGTTCGTCTTAGTTAGACCCTTCACAGGATTGCAGTCGAAGAAACTCTTGCGTCCATCCGGCAGCCTGTCCAGATCAAGTCTCTCCAGTACGAACGGATCGCTTGGAACTCCATCACTGGCTTCTACAGAAAGGTGCAGCATTTTGAACTGCGAATCGGAAAACACGTCGCTCTTCGAATCACCGATTTCAAGCCCGGTACGCGACTGAAGAAATTCGTCACTTTTCTTAGAAGCATTTTCTGTATCACAGTCTGAACTGCCAGCAACACTGGATCTTGGATCCACGACACCTTTCGGAGAGAGCAGAAACCCGTCTGCCTCAGAATTCCCCAACCGTCTCGGTAGATCGACGACGTTGTGCCGCACCCTAAGGTGCTGAACGAGCTTCGTCTTGAACGAAAAGCTTCCGTCACACAGCAGACACTGATAGACGGTCAACTGCTGCGGGGAATGCGTCGAAAGATGCGTCGGAACGTCTGTCAATCGGCGGAACAGTTTTCCGCAGAGGTGACACTTGTAGAACGACGCTTCCGATCCGGTGGATAAGCTCACTCCGTCGAGACGAGTGACTATCGCCGTCCGCCTCTTCACGGCAATCTGGTGTTTGTAATCGCCTACACGGCACGACCTCACGTTGCCTGCATCGTCCGAATTCACTTCCACAGCTTCCTCTCGATGATGAACATTGCTTGCGTTTTGAGCAGTTTCTTCGTGACCGCAAGTCGTCAGCTGTGCGCTTTCATCTTCCACCACGGAAGACTCCGAAGTTGTTGATCCTTCTTTGCCGGGAGATTTAGCTGATGAATCATGACTTGCAGTTTCCTCGTTGACTGGTACCACGTCGATGTCCGCGCAGTCACTGGAGACTGGTTCACCTGCAGGATTTTGAACCGGATCGCAACATGAGATGACTTCCATCTCTGAGCACGAAGACATCTTTACGGCGGAGAAATGAAGAATATCTAAAATCAAAAGAAAACATTCTTTATGAAATACAACCAAGTAAGGTCTACAGGTAAGTATTTTCTTTATTACTCCACTTGCAAACTGCACAATGTGACATGAAACATCATTCTAATGCATCGAAGTAATAATTAAATAGGTAATAAAAGATGCAAATTAAATCACAAGTTGAATGGAATGACTAAAATATTAGCATCAAACAAGTCATCTATACTGAGTTCTGGCGATAAATGCCTTTCGAATCAACAATTGGATAACATTTAGAAAGAGACAGAATTTTAAGGTGGATTTTTATATCATTATCATCTCGTAGTTATTTGTGTGTGTCTATCTAATGATAAGGCCAAAAAAAAATAATGCTGTGTTTCCGGTAACAGAGCTCTAAAAAATTGGGTAGGTAGGTCGGAAAATATTTTTATTTTGGTAAAATATTTTTTTAGAGTGACTGTCCGAAAAATTATACCCAATTACTCTTTTTGCATAAAGGTCCACGCTGCAACAAAGTACGTGTTCTAAGCAAGTATAAACTGCCTATTTCCTGACTGTCTGCACCTAAAATTGCCCTAGAAAACAATTCTATTAAATTTATTTTGACATCTTTTCTGGTAAGATAAAGTGGGAAGGGAAGGGGAAGATGAGTGCAAACAGAACATCACTGCTAGGGGTCGTTCCAGATTGGCCGAGCCAGTGACTATAGTTACACCTAGAGGTTGCTAGATTTATTTTCCCTAATCGCCGTTAGAGGTGGCTCAAGTGAGAATGATAAGGCTAGAGGTTTATCAAGACTGACAGCCAGGAAGTAGTTAGTCAGGAGTGAAACTCTAATGCAGTGTCCACGCTGTAGTCGGGAGCGCTTCTGAGTAGAAAGCTTGAAGAGGCGCTATAGAAATCGAGAGATCAATAAAATAAAATGAAACATTCTATTCATTTGAAAAATGTTCTTTTTGGCCATGCTAGAGTCGGGAGCCCCTCTGAGTAGTTAACTTGAAAAGGTGCTATATAAATACTTGAATGAATGAATGTTAAATTCTTCACCAAAGGGTGTTCGAAATAAAAGAGCTCAGTAAGCGGAAGAGAGCAGAGTTAGAAGAAGAGAGCACCCTGAGCACAAAAAGGCACAGTAAACACAAGAGCACAGTGAGCAAAAGAGAGCAGAAAGAGGCAGAGAGCAAAGGAGGGCAAAGTGATCACAAGAGAGCCTGGTCAGCTAGAATAAAGTGAGCAAAAATGGACTGTCTTAGGACGGAAAAACAGCAAGTTAAACTATAAACTTGCAGCAGGCTGTGTATAGCCATCATGTGCTACAGGCTAGATGGCCCTGTACTCAATGCCTGCAACGAGCTACCGTGAGAAAACCCTCCTTTCAGATCTATTACTCTCCCCCACCCCCATCCACCCCACAACCGCCTGCTTTGTCAAACTGACCGTGGGAAACTATTGATTGCTCTAATTAACAGATCATTATATACCTTGAAAAACGACTGCTTATGATCGTCGCCTGGCTTAGTGAAGGCTATAATTATGATGTTCCAATTGTACATCTCATATACGGGAGGCAATGTCAATGTAAATAAAAAAATTTCACAAAATTTTCCGAGTTGCGGCAATAAAAGTGAGTCGGTCGGGTTACTGGAAACACAACATTAGTTTTTTGGCCTAAGATCCAACTCTATACGGAAGGCAACGTCACCGTATTATGTCAATAAAAAAATTTAAAAAAAATTTTTTTACAAAAATTTTTTTTTTAATAAATTTTTTAAAATAAAAATATTTTACAAAATTATTTGAGTCGCGGCAATAAAAGAGGGTCGGTCGGGTTACCGGAAACACAACATTATTTTTTTTTGGCCTAAGGCACCTATCAACAGTGCCAAGTATGCTCGGCAATGGTACTGGCTATTGCATATTTATAAAGTACCACTTCAAGAGAGACAAAAAGTCATTCACATGATTTGTTCTGTATGTAGTGAGACGCAAACTACATGACGTCATAATAAATTCTCGCATACAATACGAAATACACAGTGCTTCAAAAGCCCACATCAAAGCACTGGTATCAGGCCCTGAGCACCATCATTAGCCGCACGACCACTACCAGCACTACAGCCTTATATGCCACAAATAAATTTTGGATATTTGTGCAAGGCCTTCTTCTTGTTCATACATGTGTGTGTGTGTGTGCACATGCATGTGTGCACGTGTGGGTGTGCACGTGTGTGTGGGTGTGCACGTGTGTGTTCGTACATGTTATATACATACATGCAGATAGACCATAGTCTATACGTCCAGTGGCGGTGCCAGGATTTCAGTTTTGGGGGCTGTCCATTTTCACCTGCTAAAATTTCTGACGACCTTTTTTTAGTCATCCGGTCGAAAATCGTGCAAATATTTCAGTTTTGCATGTAAAAAAACCCTGGATGGCCTTTTTATGGGGGGCTTAGCCTTTTATAGGTGCGGTTTAGCCCCCCTAGGGCCTCCACTGTATACGTCTATCATTCTTTTTGTTGCAAATCTAGACAGCACAAAGGTTCATGTTCATCTTCATCAAACAAATTAACAGGAATCCATGCTACTAACACTTCACAGACGATCTGCATTGTTTTCTCTTTTATCACAATCAAGTCATTAAAGAGAAACTTGTCATCTCCTCTTAAAACTCTTCACTTGCAATCAACACACCTATTCCTTACAAAATTGACATCCACACCAAAACTTCTCCAGCAATAACAAGCACTCACCCTCTAACTCATTTTCTTCTCCAACTTATTTTCTTCTCCAACTTATTTTCTTCTCCAACTTATTTTCGTCTCTTAACTTATTTTCTTCTCCAACTTGTTTTCTTCCCTAACTTATTTTATGCTCAGCAAACTACTCCCGATTTCCATAGTGTGCATGATTCCTCAGAGCAGCTGCAGCAACCGCAAGCTGCAGGAATGTGCAACGAGGAGAAGGCATCCAACTATTGATAAGCCACCTGGCCATGCAGAATAACAGCATGCATCGTGTACACCAGCTTAAAACCTTGTCGCTTTAGGAGAATTGCACAGCCAACAACAAGGAGTCGGTGGGAGAACTGCACAGCCAACAACAAGGAGTCAGTGGGAGGAGAATTGAACAGCCACTTCTCAACAATGACAAGCCAAAACACATGCATCAGGCTATAGTCACCTTTATACAACATAACATTTTCACAACAGAATATATATATATATATATATATATATATATATATATATCCAGTATACACATACATGTACAATAATACATATATATTTATATACACTATATCTGGAGCTCAAGTAGAATACTGCATCCAGGCAATGGCGTCCATCATGGAGTTCATACAGGTTGAATGCTGAAACAGGATGTTCATCGAAAAAGTGGAGAAAGTGCAATGAGCAACAAGAATTATATGGGTCCACAGGTGTTTGAGTGATATCCTGAAAAGAAGTGTGTGCCCATGTGCACTTGTTATAGAGCCCCTTCAAGATTGTTACTCAGAAGCGCTCCCAACTACAGCGCGGACACTGAATTGAAGTTTCATGCCGAAGAACATGAGCATTGCGATTGAAGGACCTGCCCAAGGTCCCTTGAGGCGGCTTGAGGTGGATTCGAACCTGCACCTTCCAGCCGCTAGGCAACAAACATACCCACTACACCACTGCGCCCCTGTTGTTGAACTAACAAAATTGGGAGGGAATGAGCATAGGAGATGTAGTGGAAGCTTACAAAGGAAAGGAAGCACCACAGTGAAACAGATTTTTGGGTCAGCAACAAACAAGGCAACTCACATAAACAGGTACAAGTAAACTTTACTGTATAAATTAAAGCAGAAAGAACATGGGGAAGAAATTCCTCAGCACAAGAGTAATAGACTCACGGAATAATCTCCAATGTCTCAAACCACTCTTTCTTGCTGGGTCTTTCGCACTGGGAGCGCCTCTGATTGGCATTCTAAGCTGCTTGGCGTGCACTCAGACAGGCGCTTTATAAATTTACGGATACAATGTAATACAATAGCCTACTATAGTTCGAAAAGGTGATTTTAGCCATAATATATAGCGAATCCCGTTGAAAATGAACTCCCCACAAAAAACTGACGAAATACAACTTGCCTTTGTTTCCCCAACCTGTGTGAGATGATCACTGAGATCATGAAAGATAATGAACCAAATTAAAACCACTATACAGGTATTTGGCAATTGTTCGGCCTCTGGTCAGAAATGTATATAAAAACCATCGCTGTACCAAAATAGATATATAATTCGACCGCATACAAAACGCCTACATAAGTAACATAACATAAACATGAGGAATTAGTTCTAACCTTGAAAGCCTTCATCTAATTAGTATTCATAAAAGAGACACGCAGTGAGCGGTCGCTGGTAATTACAGTATGAATACCAGCGAATGGTTATTATAATGTTATGTATAATATTTATTGTTATTTGCTATTTCTTGTTTTATTATTAATTTATTGTTTGCTATTTACACCGTGGCCGTGCTAGCACATCCTTTGTGTGATAACAAAATAAAAAATTTGTGTTCAAAGCTGAAATCAAATAATTAAAAGAGCAAATTAAACCAAAATAAATGTACGCCAATCTCAGTTGTTTATATTAATTTTTAAAAATCAGAAATTTTTGTCAGATGAATTATTCTCGGAAAGACAAAATTCATGACTGGTAAGATCTGGTTAGGCATACGATTTTGGATCAAAGGCCCGAGGGCAGCGAGTAACAACGAAATGTTCCGTTTATAATTAGGCCCCCTATGACAAATATGCTATTTAATTATACCAAAGATATTAGGTAAAACTATAATATCTTTGTTTATGCTGTGATATCAAAGATATTTTCCATCCCTTCTGGGTCTTCCCTTCTTCACCAAATTTATGTTAATGTATTATTCAATGCCATAATTGTATCATGTTTGTTTGTTGTTTTGGTTGAGGAATAAATAAATAAATAAATAAATTAGTCGCAGACTCCAATATCCTGACCAACGACGATCCTGACTATCACAGAGGGCGCTAGTGTTTCAATCGAGCGCCAGAAGTATCTATAATCTGATTTGTTGTCAAAGCTAAGTTTGAAAGACGCAGCAAATAGTTATTGGTTTTTAAAAACTTTCTAATGCAGCTGATATTAGAAATTGCCCATTATATTGTCGGTTGTGTAATGTTAAAAGATGATTTCCCACGGTTTGAAGGTACTTATTGTCTTTCTAATGACAAAGTGTTACTGCTATAATAGTTCTCTTTTTCATTCAGGCTTATGCATGGCTATAGTACTTCCGAATTTAAGGGCAGTGGAATGGATTCATTTCTTCTAATTCACAATCGCTACTCAACCCCATATGGGTGCACTAAACATCATACGCTGTCTCTCTATAGACTAATATCTGCCATTCAATGTTTACTCTAGTTCTCTCTTCGGAAGGGGGTCAATGTTTCTGGAGGGGGATGGGCAAAAGAGCCTCCATGCAAGAGCTCCAATTAAAACTATCGATATCTTGACTATATAGGCCTAAGTTCTAAGCAGCCATACTGTCAATTGTGCTAATGTAAGCCTACAGCGTTCTGCCTGTTGTTTATTAAATTAAAAGTTTCTGATGCTTTTGATACCATAATATTATGCCATTGATCATGATCCAAGTTTGCAATTGCTATCATAACGACAAATTAAAGTTCTTCACCTTCTACACGTCCAATGACTATTAATACCAGCAACTATGGTCTATAGATTATAAGTGCATGCATAGAAAATGGAAATTTGTATGATGGTATATGTAAACATTTGAAACAGACATCAAGAAAGAAGGCATTTGCATTCATTTTCTGTCTTTCTTAAGTTTCTTTACTGTTAAAATTGTTTAGCAACAGGTATAAAATGTAGATCAGCAGGGTAGCTTCCCAGGCAGCATATGCCCATTGCCGACCTGGAGCCCATGTAGGACCCATATTCCCACGTGAGATGTATACTGTAATGCTGTATAGCGCTCATATGCCAGCCCATGGAAATGCATCCTTGAAGGGTTGCTGATCGACTGGACTCAAAACTTGATTCATACATAGGATCTACTTGAATAGGCCGATGCTTGTGTATGCTAGAAATTTTTTCTAATGGCTATAGCCTATAGGCCTATATATGTGTGGGCCTACAATGTATATATAGTTCATACTTATACATTGGCCGCTTTAGTGGACTCTTTCAAATCGAAGCTTAAAATTTATCTGTTTGCTAAGGCTTATTTCGCAGTTAGCCGTTTGTGAGGCGCCCTTGTAGGGGTATGGCCGCTTTACGGCGCCATATAAATTGTCGTTATTATTATTTTTATTATTATTATAACTGGAATGTTAGGTTTGGGTTTCGATTTAGTTTTTACAGATCAATTTTATTTTTGCTTAAGGTGGCTGGTCCATGGGCCCCAGGTAATCCAGCCAAGGTGCCATGGTAGGCAATGGCATTGTAGCATTGGATAGTGAGATGCTCTGGAATAGGAGACCAGTTTCGCGTAAATCTCCAGGTTATTATTAATATTATTATTATTATCATTATTATTATTATACTGAGCATTTAAGAAAGCTTCCTAAATGTACAGTTAGTGGCATTGATCTTCTTCTCAACAGATCAGAGAGATTTCTCGCACCGTCATCCTGTCGCCAGCTGGCTTGCAAGCATGATGCTCTGCTTCGGTGAAGACATTTGCGGAAATATCTGCATCGGTCAATCCCCACTGATGCCGTTCACAAAGTCTGCTGATGTTCTATGGGCAACTGCCGTCTGGTAAAATGTTGGCCTCTATCTACCACAGCCATTCAGTCACACACACACACATACATACACACACACACAAGCATGCATGCACGCACACGCCAATGTATTTTTTGGGGCACAGTGGTGTAGTGTTGGGTACAGTCTTAGACAGGGCTTAAGGTGTGGCTGGACGATCATGGACGGCGTCCATGCACTTGTTTTAAAATCTGAACGCCGTTGCCAGGCGTCCGGTAATGAACCGGACAGTCCGGTATTTACGCAAACTGTCCGGTCAGAAATTTCAGGCATTACCGGACATGGCGGTGTCCGGTAAATTATTATTGCTAGCAACAAGTGTTGGAGTGTAGTTTCTTGGGGCCATGAAAAGATATCTGCTTACGATTTTCCAACGTATAGTCTAATTTATTGCCTTGTGAAACAGAACCAAAATACACACCCTCATCGCCGAAATGACGGCGTCGTTAAATAAAATTTATCATAACATAGCAGATATATTATGCACGGATCGTAGCCTATAACTTGTGCATAAAACAGGAAGATTGATACAGATCTAGTTCAAATTGTAGTTGAACCAAATCTCCATATGTCTTTCTCTGTCTGTTTGTTCGTCTGTCTGTCTGTCTCTCTCAGCACACTCGATCCACTACATCTCTGTCCGTATATATCTTCCTCCTATCCCTTAAACAGGGACGCTTATAATTTGTCTGTACTTATCTGCCTCTCTATGTATATCTCTCTGTCTCTGTCTGTCCGTGTCAATCTGCCTCTCTAGCTCTCTGGCCTTTGTAGCCTAGCTGTCTCATAAACCCCACACTGTGTAGGGCTGTAGGCCTATAGCCCTATACTGAGTAGAGATAATATTTGTCTAATGATGCGTTCACATTTTGCCACGCAAGTCTGGGTCAGCTGGGGTTATCTACAGAATGGAACTGATCAGAGTGATAAAACCGTTAAATGGAGTTTTTAATATTGTTTAATATGATAATATCCGAATTCATTCGCCCCAGCGCCAAAATTTCAAATTAGTCAGTAGATCAACCTATGCATAGTTTTATCCGCCCTATAGGTCTTAGCTATAGATATTTGGCTCAGTTTTCAAACGCACGTCTAGATTTAAAAATTAAGCCGGTTTATCTAGGCGTCCGTGGTTTGGCTCACAAGTTGCTACTTTCAAACAGTACTGTCCCCGGCACCGCTACGCTTTATCTATTCTGTGCTTATATACAGTTGCTTGTATGTGCACTTGTTATAGCGCCCATTCAAGTTAACTATTCAGAGGCGCTCCCGACTACAGCGCGGACACTGCATCGAATTTCACGCCGAGGCGCTGAGCAACTGCGAATGAAGGACTTGCCCAAGGTCCCAAAGTGGCGACTTGAGGTCGATTCGAACCTGCAACCCTTCGGTTGCAAGGCGACGACCATACCCACTACACCACCGTGTCCCATATATATACACACACACACACACATATGCATAAATACTATTGTATACATATATGTATACATACACACGCATATATAATTATATATACATGTATTATATATATATATATATATATATATATATATATATATATATATATATATATATATATATATATATATATATATATATATATATGGCCCATAACGCGATAGTCATTGTCCGGTAATTTTCTCAAGGCCACCTGGCAACCCTACTTATTGGCGAGCACAGCCTGGAAAGGTAAGGGCATCCAGGCAGTTCTTTTAGAAAGATAAGGGGCGTCCAGGCACTTATTTTTCCACACTTTAATCACTGGGTACAGACCTACTGCCGAAATTTTGAAATAAGCCTTCTAGAGCAAGGTAAGAAAATGGTACCATTATACTATTGCATGTAAATCAATTGAGAACGTTTTGGTTACATGGCTTGACTGCCAATTGAAATTGACGTGCCATTCCGAAATGTCTCGGAATCAATCAGCCAATTAGGATTTATGTAACACCCTTTGCAATTACTGCTCAGAGTCGCTCCAGACCCCTGGAGGCTAAATGGAGGAAAGTAGTCCTGATCTGCAAATGAAACCGGGAGCAGATAATGTTAGGGGTGGTGGACTGGTGGTATCTAGCTGGAAAGTTTGAGGTGAACATACCTATGAAGCTGCTTGTAATCGGCATTGTCAAGGGAAATTAGGTTTTTCGCCCCCCCCCCCCCAGCCCCAGTGTCAGGAGTGGAGTGTGTTAGCCCTGATGGCCCTCTGTTTAGGTGCACAGTTTCAGGCAAATAGTTGCAGGTGTGGAAATGGATGTGTTTTGTTAGGGAGATACGTGTTATCGGGCACTACCCTGCCCATGGGTGAGATGGATTGGCCAACCCCTCCAATAGATGGTCCTGGTTGCCCTCTGTCTAGATGCATGGTTTCAGATAAATATAGCTGCAAACTGTGGGCATTCATTCTGGACAGACATAGGCCTACATAGATATAGGTCAATCCACTGTGCTACAGAATAGACCACGGTTAGGCATGTACATGTATATTTAAATCTAAAGTCATTTTATATACTAAGGAAACTTGATTATGTGGTTTGTGCATATGTGTTTAGGTATGTATTGAATTTCTGTCCGGCTGATTGGATTCACAGAGTTTGTACTACTAAGCCTGCGGCATTGATTATCGGGACGATTAACGAACTGGACAGGGCGAGGAGGATCAGTGGAGCGGTCACATTTGCCAGTAAACATTATCCAAATACGTGCATTGCCACATTCATCACCGCCAATCTTAAAGGTAGGTGAAGTTATGTGTGTGCGGTCAATGCAAACTTTACATTCTTTTAACACCACCGAAAAGATAATATTTAGTTTACAAAGAGACCAGGATTGATCACGATAAAATTTACAACTTCGTTTCAATTGGGCTTAGGAGTCAAAACCATAAGGTCAGAAGTTCATGCTTTGTGAAGGGTGTAGTTGAGAAGCTTGCAATAATTTTTGTGAAGGGACATTAGCCTACTGGTAGTTGAGAAGTTCATGCTTTGTTGCAAGGGTGTAGGTGAGAAGTCTGGACTTTGTTGCATGGGTGTAGGTCAGAGGTCCACAGTTTGTTGCAATGGTGCATAGATAAGAAGCAATTGCTCTTTGTGCAAGTGCATACTGGTGGGGGAATAAGTCCTCATGCACTTTGATACATGGACTTAGGTGAGAAAGTTTACATTTTGTGCATGGTTGTATAATATACTGAACAATTACTAGTATTACTGTATATGGGTCAGAAGTCTCGGCTTTGTTGTGCAAGGGCATAGAGTACTGGTTGGTGAGCAGTGTTTAATCAAGATATCTCTGGGGGAAGTTCCCCTCGGAGGGGAGTTCCCCCAAGGAATGGATTCCCCCAGGAAAAATCGTGAGGTGTTGTGTACATGCAAATACATATCATCCCCCTCCGATAAAGTTGTCGTCAACAACCCAGCTGTCCACCCAAAATGTCAGGCCAAAACGGACTTTTTCTCGCCCCCCCCCCGAAAAAAGCCTGAATTTCCCCCAAAGCAGGGGACTAGATTAAACACTGGTTGGTGAGTGTTCATGCTTTGTTGCAATGTTGTAAGACGTAAGTAAGATATTTGCTTTACACAAATTACAGATGATATCCTTTCTCCATATCCATTCAAGTTAGCTAAATAGACTTGGCTAGTGTTGATGTATAATTGTATAGATATGCTCAACATACAGTACATTATATTTGTTGTTACCATTTCATTCATTCATTCACTCTGAACATTTATGCAGCTCCCATCTAGCTCAGATACATGACTAAAAGACGAAACTTAATTGAGCAACTTGTTAGACCTTGCCGGGTGGACCACGATTAAAGAGTCAACACTTACCTTACATTGCTGAATCTGTTCAATTGTACGTGTATATCCATATTTGGATGGTGCCTTTAAAGAGCATGTTGATAGCTCTACACCGTGTCTCAATAAAAAAAGGTGCAAAATTGTTTTTGTCAGAACTTCGCCAAATTTCCACCAATCTTAATAATTTTTGGTAGGTAGACGGGAAAATGGCTGAAATTTCATGCTATATATAAATTTTCCACCTCACCTGATTCATATCATCGCACTACCTTGTTAAACACAGATGTACCAATTTTTCATATAACGGCGTCTCGAAACTTGGCGGCACTGAAATCCATTGCATCGAGCCTGATGTCAAAGTGAATGGGGCATAGGCTTACTATCGCGACAACCTTCTTGCCCAGAAGATACCGTCAGACATACGCCGGATATCCCAGGGCGAGTTTTTTGTCTTCCAACAGGATGGCGCCCCGGCGCATCGAGCGCGCTCCTGGAGCGAGAGACGCCCGACTTCATTCCTCCAACTCTGTGGCCGCCGAATTCACCAGGTCTTAACCCAGTCGACTATAGCATATGGAGTGTGCTGCAGGAGAAGGTTTACCGGTCCAGAATAGCCAGTGTCGACGAACTCAAAACGCGTCTGATCGACGAGTGGGCGCGCTTTGACCAGTCGATTGTTGATGGTGCCATCGACCAGTGGCGTCGCCGTCTTAGCGCTTGTGTCCGTGCATGCAGGGCACATTTCGAGCACCAATTCTAACACTTTTAAGCAGATCTGTAATAACAATTAAGAAACTCTGCTATTTACTTTATTGCGTGCTAATTCAGACGTCAGATAGTTTGTTGGAAGTATTAAAATCTAAGCGTTATATGAGAAATTGGTACATCTGTGTTTAACAAGGTAGTGCGGTGATATGAGTCAGGTGAGGCGGGAAATTTATATATAGCATGAAATTTCAGCCATTTTCCCATCTACCTGCCAAAAGTTATTAAGATTGGTGGAAATTTGACGAAGTTCTGACCAAACAAAATTTGCATCTTTTTTTGAGACACGGTGTATATTAGCTTATATCCTATATATACTATACGTTTCTCTTATGTTTCAGGATCTGGTGCTGTGCACATACAACTGTTGGCGCGTCTTTTTGCGGGTGAATGGATGCCGGGCCAAATCGACACGCTACGTCCCTCTATGTAAGCAGAAATAAGAAATCCAGTGCAGATTTTTTGTCACCCATTGATTGTTTGTATTAAACCTACCGCCCTGTGCGATAAATCACTACTTATTCGAGCTGGCTCTCAGTTAAATTGTTGGGTTCAACTGACTTTATTAATCATCGTTTTCAAGTACATACATACACGTCATAAAATGGACTATTCCTGGGCAAATTCGTTGATTCTACCATAATGATCAGTGCATATATGCCAGACTCTGAGACTTGCATAAAGGTAGGGTTGGAGTGTTGGACCACATTGATTGTTCTATGGTATGCCCTTTCATGAATCATGATTGCAGTGTTTTGGAAGCTATTAGATTAGATCCTGGCTGTGTTTGATGCCTGAACTGGAAACTTGCTCTCAAAGGTTCCCCAGTTTCTCTTCAATGTACTGCAACGGCGGATACAGAAATTTTCGAAGGGGGGCCAAAATTTTGGGTCTTGTTGTTGCCGCCAAAAAAAGTGATGACCTTTTTTTTTAGTCATCGACCAATTTTCCGGGAAAAAGATACCATCTCAACCGCCGCTAAATCGACGGGGGGTCACGCCCCATACAATTTTTTAATGGGGGGGGACCTGAGTCATGTTTTTCTCTCCCACTACATTTATTTAATGGCTTGTTGAAACCAAATGGGGGGGGGCCACGTCCCATGCAATTTTTAAATTGGGGGGCCATGGCCGGATTGGCCCCCCTGGATCCGCCCCTGATGTACTGGACCACCTTGGCTAAAAAAGATTGCATATATTATCAGCACTTGGCAGGTAAACAAAATGATGAGTAAGGCTATCAAATGGCGCACTAAACAATGCATTAAATTTGCAAAAAGGAACTATAGTCTTAAGCAAAGATGGTTTTTCCTTTTGAGAACACATGCTATAATTATTATGGTGAGAATTGCCAGAGGGTTGAATGGCTCAGCCCTTAATCTTATAATACTTCGGGCCTCATAGTAGGCGCTTAGGTGTATGGGTAGTGCTTAAAGTGTGGAAAAATAAGTACCTAGACGCCCCTTACATTTCCAAAAGGAGTGCCTGGACGCCCCTTGCTTTCCAGGCTGTGCTGGCCAATAAGTGGCAGGACGGCATTCAGATTTTAAAGTAAGGGCATGAACGCCGTCCATGACCGTCCAGCCACACTTTAAGCCCTGTGTGCGGGTATGCTCGGCGCTTTGGAGCTAGAAGGTTGTGGGTTTGAATCCAGCTCAAATTACTGCGTAGGGACCCTGAGCAAGTCCTCACTCGCAGTTGCTCATGCGCTTCAGCGTCAAACTCTGATTCAGTGTCCATGCTGTAGTCTGGAGCACCTCTGAGTGTAAATCTTGGAGGGGGTGCTATAACAAGTGCTCATACATCACACTAAAGTCTTCTTTCACACCCCAACTCCACCTTTCCATGTTATTTTTTTATTATTCTCATACTGACACAAGTCTATCAAGTGATGCCTTTCACGTTATTTCAATGGCATTATAAAATTCATTACAATCGACTTGATAGCCAACTTGCCAACTAGTCTTGACTGGATATTTTACCAGTGCGTTATTATAGGTGATGGTTTGTTTTCTTTTTCAGACCAACCAAAGTGACGGCCATTGCAGTCATCTTCTACATGGTGCACAGTAAAGGCCTTCTTCCTGCTTCAGACGACATGGTTTTCAATGCAGTGGCATTCTGTCTCATTGTTATTATGGCATTCAATTTGCTTGACGATTTCTATCTGCTAGAGCACGCTGAGAACTTTGTTTGCTTTATTTTCCTTGGTGGCGTCGTTGACTCGCTTTTTCATGTCAGTGTAAGGCGAGCCACAAGACGGAAATCAGCAGGACATGTTCGCAATTAAGTCTAATGTGTTTTGAAAGGAATGTAAAATGAAGTGGTTTACTGTCCATGAAATGTTAAAAGCCGCAATACATTTTCAGGTGTTGCAGCATTATTATTTTCACCTGATTACACTATGTACGGTTTTTAGTTGTTTGTGGTGAAATATTAAAGAATTACTTTATTAAGGTTAGTAGCACTGGCCATTTGTCGTTGTAATGTAGTCTGCATAGCTATTTCGTTACAATAGTTCCAGTTCAATTAGTTAACATCCCACAAAGCCACAACCTTTCGAGTTTCGACGTATTTACTCTTGAGCGAGCTAACCATTGTAACAAATATCATTTGACATAAGTGCAATTTCTCTGACACCGAAGTGTTGATTATTTGGGCTCTACTGCTTTTCCCATGGCCGCATGTATAATATTACAAGAAAGTGAGTTAAAAACTTAAAGCAACAATGCTACATTTGACAAAATATACAATACAGATGTGGTTATTTATAAGAGTTTATGCGTTTGCCAGATGAAGCAAACTATTGTCAAACAGAATGTATTCATAAATTATTCCACACCCCAGATAAACCTTTATTTGCATTATTATCGTGAGTGATAAGTGCAAAATAAGTGATAAGGGCCCATTATAAATTTTGGCTTCACACTGCTTCTTCCCTCCAACCATTTCGTTCATCCAACAGGCTTGACCTCGTGGTTCCTTCTAGAAGTGCTATGGGCCAGTCTCAATCATTTGCCTCAATTGGTCCTTCTGTTTGGAATGCACTTTCTCCTTCTCGTAATCGTAATCGTAATCTCCTAATTTCTAAAGCGCCACTGGAAAGCCAAGCGCGGGGCACCGGCTTATTCACGAGCGCTGCGTTGCGTTAGAAGGGTTGTCCGTGAGAGTAGTCCGTGGTGGTCCGGGTCGAGTTACCATAGATCAGGATCAAATGCGTTGAGTCAAAAGGGTTGTCCGTAAGAGTAGTCCATGGTGGTCCGGGTCGAGGTACCGTAGGATCAGAGGGGTGGAACAGCTACTAAGGTGGGTGTCGTCTGAGCCGGGAATTTGAGGATGGGGGATCAGATGAAACAGGATAAGAGTTCTTGAAAAGGAGTGTCTTTAGTTTCGAGTGAAAGGCCCGAGGTGTGATGGATAGAGGAGCCTGAGGAAGGTGATGGTGTGTGATTAGTAATGACGGAGGAGGAACTGAAAAGGATCGGAACTCAGCAGGCAGATCATTCCAAAGGCGTGGTGCTGAGTTGGATATGGCTCGGTTGGAGAACTTGAGATGACTTGTGACCGGCGGTCGTGAGAGTGTAAGGTCTTCTGTTCATACTACAATAATTGTATTATTCTGTCTGGCAGTTTCTCTTTTTCCTTTTCTTTTCTCAAAACCTAATTCTTCTCGAAGGACCTTGCGCACTGGGATTGAGCGCCTCTGAACGATTCGCGTACCCTACTGGAAGTTCTTTATAAATCCTTAAATACAATTAATACAAGCTGACATACATTTAGTCCGTTTTGTTACTGTAACATTGTGCATTTTTCACCTACAAGCAAACACTACAACGTGATCCATTATATAACTTTAGGGAAAGGGCTCACAATTTCATCCTCCCCAATAAAGACTCGTTAAACTTTATTCCAAGAATGTTATTCAAAAACATGTACTAACTATTTTGACCATAAGCTTTAAGCAGCCATACTGTTAATGTAAACCTACAGCGTTCTGTCTGTTGTTTATTGAATAAAACGAATATACATACATTTTACATATTCGGAATCAGCTATTAAAGCAGATAATGATAGGACGTGTGCACATTTCCTGAAATGAAAAAATTTCAATTTTCTATAGAGCGAATCAGCCGCGATTTGAATGAAAATAAATATTTCATTGATATTTGTAGTCTTTTGCGAAAAGAGAAACTATTTTGTGGTGCTTTTGGAACCGGTCATTAGTTCGTTTCATACGAGGATTTGGACTGTAATTTTAAGTCATATCTCAGTTGGCTGTTGACATTCATCTGTCCATTTTCTGACGGTTTGTATGAAAATCATCTTTAGCAGGATTTTATAAGTAAAATGCAGATGAAATTATGTAGAATCCAGCGTTACCCTAGTAGCAACCTACGTTTAGGTCCTACTACACCGTCCTTGGTAGTCAGATGTATAAGGAAATAAATGGGGTTGGGGAACGCAAGATAAGCTGATTGGGGGAGCTAGAAGGAAACAGGGTTGTTGAACTACACTGTAAAATTAAAGTCTGAAGCAATATTAGTCTATTTTGTGTTGTGAGCGATAATAGGCAAAATTGCGTATGCTAAACTAATTTACTGTTTACCATTTACTGTACATCATTTCGTATAATGATGTTTCATATCACAACAATGGATCCTTTGAAAGTTTGGGAACCACCCTATAACACAATCTGTAGAGCTTCAAAACATGCAGGAAACAGCTTGTCAGGGAAGATTTGTCATGTAGGCCTATAGATCTGATAATAAAGCCACTTTTACCAAGCCCACTTGAATGGGGCGGATGTACACCGTTCACTATAAACCAAACTTTTTAAAAATTTATACAGCACCTCTCACAGCATAGACTATTCAGAGGCGCTTTCCGCATAGGAGCCGGGGGGGGGGGAGACATGTCTTGGGAGTGCGAGAGACTGCAGGGAAGAGCCCAGATATAGGCCTAAGCAAAAAACATATGCAGAAGTGATTCGCTGTGGGTGTAAACTTACTCATTGCAGATTCTGCAAATGCAAATTGCCCATTTACTGTGCACTGCATTGTGTGAATGTGATGAAAAATACTGCCAGTAATGTTACTTGTTTTCAGTTGTTGTATTGTTGTCGGGTGTGATATTTGCATTGAAACAAGCTCTGACCATGGAAAACACTGCACCATGCCTCTTGAATGCCTCCTGAATTCCGTTCTTTTTCCGTCCACCTTCCAATTATTATCGACCCAAATGCCACCCACCTTAACAGCTACTCTGCCACTTATCCTTGGGTAACCGAACTGCAACCTACTTCAGACTACTCTTCTGGACACCTTTCCGACTTGACAGTAGACACAGCACTCGTGAATAAACTGGTGCCCTGCACTTGACTTTCTAGTGGCGATTTAGAAATTTGGAGATTGCGATGACCTTGGTTGTGATCAGTGCTTTTGCCTGAGTAGCATTCAAATGTAAGCTGTTCTATTGTTTTACCCTCTGCAGATGTTGAACACCCAGCAGTCCGTCCCTTCTTCACCGATCGATGGACCTGCAGAGAAAACGAAGAAATATGATCGTCAGTTAAGGTGTTTTTGCGTCGTTTTTGTATATCATGATTAGACATATCTTCATTTTAAACAATTTTAGTTTGTTTTTGCCATTGTTCTCGTTTTCCAAAGTAATTAATTCAGAATAACTTGACAAAATAGACAATACTAAGCAGCTCTGTCTGACTGTCTAACAGAGAGATTAATAATTTTTTTCATGCAGACTGTGGGGCGATCATGGTCAGGCTGCTTTGGAGGCGGCAAAGGTCTGCCTTATCAATGCGACGGCTACCGGTACTGAAATTCTGAAAAATCTCATCCTTCCTGGTACGAAAATCTACTCAACTTACAATTTTTTCTGCTGTGTTTTGTCATAGGATGGAACTTCGTTGAGTCAGGCTCTGTACTCATGGACCTGCAAGTGTGAAAGAGTTTTATTTTTGAATGTACAGCTAAATTTAGGACCGCTGTTGAGTGTTGACTCCTGTCTTTTAGTTCTTCACTGTTGGATGGCATTTAGTTGAGAATTTTAAGTTTATCTTTTTGGAATATTTTGTCCAGCATCTTATGGCATTCATGAGCAACTGGTTCCTTCTTTGTTTCTGTTCCATAAATGTGTGAAGACCATTGTGTTCCATCCTGGTGTCTGTCTTTGGGTTGAGAGCACCTCTCTCGTGAAGAGGTGCTTTATAAATCTCATTTAACCCTTTAATGCCGGAGGGTATAGGATTTCCCATACCATTTACTACCATCTCGGCATTAAAGGGTTAACATTGATGTGTATTTTGCACATTGTCTGTTTGTTGTTGTTGATCCGTTTTAATTGGGTAAAAACGACTGGACTGATGTTTTGTTTTACGAATTAGAGGTGCTATATAAATCAGAAGCCAAGAACGATGATGTGCATGTGTTGTTGGCTGTTATTGATAGAAACCTGCAATAAAAGCTGACTGTTGCTAATCCTAATGACATGAAGAGATTAGCGGCTGTGAATTGGTGTTGCACTGACATGTGGCTGACTGATGTCTTGCTGTGTCTAGGCATTGGTTCCTTCACCGTTGTCGATGGACAGAAGGTGAAAGGAGAAGATGTTGGAAACAAGTAAGTTGTAAATCAGTCTATCAATTGATCGAAATTTATATAGCGCCCCGTCGAGATCCATACTCAAACGTGGTTCTCATTGCAATTGCATAGAACCTGGGCCACATCCTGTGCCAACTATTAATCAAACCCACCTATTGTATCATATCTAAAGGTTTATAGAGCACCTCTCACAGGATGGACTATTCAGAGGTGCTCTGAGCACAGAAGCCTTGGGGGAAAAGAAAAGTCTTGAGAGAGCGTGAGGATGCAGTGCAGGGTCCAGACATGAGCTTAGCCCGTGAAAAGTGGAAGGCCATTCCAAGTGAAGAGACCTATCACAGCAAACGCTTGACTCTGAGTCAAGGGACAGCTTGAAAAAAAGTTATTGTTAGGATACCATATGTTGTTTAACTGTGTGTATTGGATGTCTGTACACCAAAGTGCGACGGCGGGGTGGTGTAGTGGTGGCGTCATTGCCTTGAAGCCAGAAGGTTCGAGGTTCGAATCCACCTCAAGTCATCGCGTAGGGACCTTGGGCAAATCCTTCACTCGCAATTGCTCAGCGCTTCGGCGTGAAACTCCGATGCAGTGTCCGCTCTGCAGTCGGGAGCGCCTCTGAGTAGAGTGCTTGAAGGGGCGCTATAACAAGTGCACAAACAAAGTGTGATTATATAGCAATTGTTTAATAAACTTCTGCTTACTTGCTTGGATTGGACCACATGTTTACACTCACCATGGCCATGTTCATCTGAACAAGTCCAGTTGAATGGGTCAAGTCCATCTGAACAGGTGCAATGTTTCATGTCAATCAACAGCTTTGGCTTTATTGCATTTCAATGTTGACCTCCTGAGTTTGTTATTTTTATCTAGCTTCTTCCTGGACAGAAAACTTATCGGCCAGGTACATTTTTTCTTATGATTACTGAACGTATTGTTTGAATCTCTGTGGGAGAATGCTTAAGAAATACGTTGAGAGGTTGACTATGGAATAATTAAGGACTTATGGTTGTTGTGGGGTTGTAAGATCCTGCCTTTCGTAATTCTATTGCGGCATATGGAATGTCCGTTGAATAAAATTTCGAACGCAACTTGTATTTGATGGTGGACCTTTTTGTTACGCTTCCATCTTTAACTGCTTCAGCATTTTGCACTTTAATAATGATGTTATTGTATTTGTAATCGTACATTTATATACCGCCACTTCAAGAGAGCTCTTCAGAGGCACTCCCGACCTGACAACAAACCACAATCAAAGATTTTGTGTGTAATATATATGCTGAACATATATGCCAATTGTTGCAAAACATTGCATAGGATACACCAGAATTTAATATGCGATGAGCGTTTTGCCTGTTGTATTTTTAACTAAACGGATATGCATACAATCATACATGCATACATTTTGTGACTTTACTTATTCATTTCAATAGCTGTAGTTAAATTCGTCTGCATCGATCAGATTGTCACCACTTTGTGGGGCGCGGTGGTGTAGTGGTGGCGTCGTTGCCTTGAAGCCGGAAGGTTCGAGGTTCGAATCCACCTCAAGTCGCCGCGTAGGGACCTTGGGCAAGTCCTTCACTCGCAATTGCTCAGCGCTTCGGTGTGAAACTCCAAAGCAGTGTCCGCACTGTCCGCTATGCAGTCGGGAGCGCCTCTGAGTAGAGAGCTTGAATGGGCGCTATAATTACAAGTGCACATACAAACAAACTTTGCATATTTCTGTTGCTATTCTTGTTTGCGATGTGCATCTACACGTGTTCTGTATTTCTAGTCGCGAGCTCAAGCTGCGACTGAACTTCTTCTGGAACTAAACGAAGACGTCGATGGAGATTTCATCGAAGAGGTGTGTAATTGTGATAGTAATTGTAATCATGCATTTATATAGCGCCCCTTCAAGAGAACTCCTGCCTGCTAGGCAATTATGCATGAACATTAGAATCTTAAATTCAATACGTTTTTGCATAGGCAACCAGTGCAGTTCTTCCCGTATATTATGTTCACGAGTGTTCGAAGGTATCCACTTGAACCGGCTGCATATAAATGTTTCTGATTACATTACATTTTCTGATTACATAATTACAGAACTTTGTCATCAGTTTGTAGAAGAAATGATTTCAACTAGAGTATTGAGATTGAGAATTATTTTAGAAATCAGGGAAATATGAATAGTCTCTGTGGCTAAGAAAGAACGGCTAGTTGTTGAGAAGAAACGTTCATTTAATTTTCAATCCATGTAGGTTACATCGTGGTTTACTGTAGAAATTGTGTCTTGTGTTTCAAAGGCATCATGTGAGGCTGGTGAGACAATAGATTTTAATATGATGCATGAAGTACATACAATAGTTTTGCCACTTCCCTGCGATAAGTGCTATATGAATTGAACAATGCCAAGTCTTGTGAATTTCACCAAATAGTAATTAAGTGAGTAAGTACATCCTTCCAGATGCAAAACAGCTCTGGTGACCAAATGTCTTATGCGAATAAAGATTAATCGTATCAAGTGGACATACAAACAGTCCAGTTAGTCTGTATCTGGTGGTGGTATTTGCAGTTTAGCGTCACTGTGTGGTAACAAAGACCATTAGCGACGCCCTCCTCCTTTACCCAAGCTTGGGACTGGCACTGGTAGAGTGCAACCAGTGGTGGAGTTAGTCTGTATCTGTATAGCATTCTTACTATAAAAGTTTTCCTTATGCTGTTATTGACCAGTGGTAAAGCCACATCGTGGGGCTTAAGCAATAAACTCACGGCTTAACAGGTGGGAGAAACCTGTGAAGGTCATGACCTGACCTAGTAGTAAGTTGTATTGTTTTGTGTCTGTGCTTTGCAGTCTGTCGATGTTTTGCTGGACAGCAACCCAGCGTTCTTCAACAACTTCTGTCTTGTCATCGTCACAGACTTGCCAGAAAAGTATTCCTGCTTTCTTTTGATCTATTTTGTCTTACTTTAGTTCTAAAGGCATTCCGTATTCATTTTTAGTTTACAATGTTTCATTTAACTGGAGGATTTTTTCTGCACCTTATTTACGTTCTGTTATTTAAATTTTATGTGCTTGTTAGTTTTGGTATGTGGCGGCAGATTGGTGCATGTTAAATGCTATTATTTTCTTCTTTTCCTTCTGGCTAGGATTAATCCCTCGCTGTGGAGGGATTAGCCACTCGAATCCTTTGTCTCCTAAATGCTATTTAATGCTATTATTTTAGCACACATTAAACTGACATCTCGGTTGTTCGTAAGTTAAGGAATAAATTAATAATGAGACTGTACTGTTGTAGGATTCTGCTGCGACTCGCCAGTGTCCTGTGGGAAGCAGATATTCCCCTTCTCGTCTGCAGAAGTTATGGCTTTCTCGGATACTTGCGTTTAGTTGCAAGAGAGCACACAGGCAAGTTGGTGAATGGATGTTGTATGCATGAAAATATGAATGGGTGTGTGTTTAGACATTAAATTTATTGTCGTTAGGAGTATTAATCTCAGAAGGCGCTGCTCTTACTAACCTAAGTGGTGTTCAGATTTGATTTAGAACAATTGGAAGTCACTGTTACTGAATGGTTTTGTTGCTTTAGGATAGGTGTGTTAGACCTATGGTGCTTGATCAAAATGGGGGTAGTAACTTTTGGAGGAACCCATTCCCAGAATTTTTTTGCAGCAACTAAATCTTCAATTGTGCAAGAAAAGCACCGTGGCGGGCCAGAAATGGCTCAAGAGCCTGCGCTTTGGCCCTGCTTTATGGTTTATGGTACATTGTGTATTCTTGTAATCCTGCTTTAGGGTTTTACATGATGTGTCCTTGCGTAAGTTTGTTCCATTCAGTAAATTCGGTCTTTTTGTTTTCAACTTGAGAGTTGAGGCTTGTCTGTTTCAAATTCTTTGTCCGCAATAGACTGTGTCTCTGTCGAAGTGGATTTGTCTTCTAGATGCTTACAATATATTATGGTGGTGACTTCATTTTGTTGCACTATCAGTTATCTTGTGCAGTAGACACTGTGACCATAGAGTTTACTTATATTACTAAAAAAAGATATTTAGCTTTGACACCAGAGGTTTTTGTTGACATTGCCAATTGTAAACTGATTGCTTATTTCTTCAGTGAGAAGTAACTTTAGGCTATTTTATTCTATTATTAAATTTTTTCTTTAGTGATCGAGTCACATCCTGACAACGTGCTTGAAGATCTGAGACTAGATTATCCGTTCGCAGCCCTCATCAACTTCTGTGATAACATGGATTTAGGCAAAATGGATAACAAGGTTTGTTCAAATCAATTTAATTTTTTGTCTTCTCAGTCTGGAAAACACGATTTTCAAGTCACACTATTTAAAAAGACATAGAAAAATATTTATGAAATTGACAAATCACAGTTGAGCTATATATGCCATCTGTTGGAATAGACTGTTCCTCGAGTGACACGAAATACCTGATTCCAGTGGCGTAGCCAGGAATTTATGATGGGGGAGGGGGTTTGGGGATTTTATGGTCTGGCCGGATGCCCTTTCTGACACCAACCCAACAGTATTACAGTAAATAAAAAGGGAATAAAGTAACCAAGAAAATAAAGTAAGAAAAACAATTGTTACTACAAGCAACTGTTTTGTTTTTTCTTATTTAAGTGGATAAATAACCTTTAAAAAAACATTTTCCCTGGGCCAATTGGGGGGTTTAACCCCCGAAACCCCCCTTGTCTATGCCACTGCCTGATTCATGCATTTTAGGAAAACTTTTCAACTTTAAGTTAGTAAGTAAGTTATCTATTAATAATGCAAATCAAACGTTCAACAGTTGATGTTACTGTCGTTGAATCAGGGTAAGCCAAAAGCTACTAGTGGCTGAGTGCTACTGCTCTACTCTGTACTCCACATTCGCTTGTACCACTCTACTCTTTACTCGACATTCGCTTTTATTCAGAATTTTCGCCAAGACAAAATTTCTAAGATAAACATGGTTCAGGGATTTCGCTTTATATTTCCGACTGCTGCTTAAGAAAATATGATGTCAAGTACTAAGTTCAACTTCCATGTTTAATGTAACATAGCCGAAATGTGGACAATAATTGAGACGTTGAATGCCACACTGACCTGACCACTTTGATAAACTGCGTCATGTTAAGCCTCAACTGGTGTGTCTAATTTATTGTTTGGTATTTCATGTGTTCATATAAATAAAATTAGCAATACATAGTTTAAAATGTTTGAATTTTCAGGCACATAGTCATACTCCATGGCTTGTCATACTATACAAGTACCTACAGACCTGGAAAGAACAGGTAATTGTTTATATCTATTTAATATGTGATATATTTTCTTTTGAACAAAGAATCATGATAAAGAGTCTTCCTGAGAGTATTTAATGCGATTGATAAAGAGATAGAAATTATATGAGCCATCCGTATGAAGAATAATGTAATGCAGCACAGATTCAGAAGATTATAATTATTTAATGATTTTAGCTATTTGATATCAGTTTATTTAATTTAACACGATAAGTATATTCACATTTTGGACTGCACAAATCATTAAACAGACTGCACAAAAGTAATTCAGGCAGGGGGTCATTGCATAATTACGTAACGCCGAAAATGACCGTTTCTGACCCACCCACCCACCCTGTAACGCTTCGTAACGTTGCTCTTGACCACCCATTTAACGTGTCGTAACGTTTTCAATGACCCCACCCACCCACCCTCGAGCGTTACGTAATTATGCAATGACCCCCAGAGGAGAAAAGCTTGATGAGCTTGTTGAGTCCAATTCCGCTCGTGGATTGCAATCAGGCAGCTCCGTGCCTTCTCTGTGGCTTGCCCTGCGGCCTGGAATGGACTCACTGCTATTCGTCGTCAAATGCCTAATATTTTGGTCTCTTTGTCTCATTTCTCACTGTGCTTAAGAGACTCTTCTGTTTGGCCGGGGTTGGACTGTAGCATTCCTGACTAGGCAAACACTTGAAGGGTTTCTACATGAAATTGATGTAATAATAATAATATTTAATAACTTGGAATGTGATTCTTGAATAAATTGACCATCCACTGTTGTTTTAGTTTTAGTATATACACCTTCACTACAGTTTTAGACCAACTGACTCAAAAGATTAGAGTTATTCAATGATTTTATTTAGATTTTATTATGTATCCCACGACCGCAAAGGTTAAAAAATCTGCAATTACGGCATTCTATGCCTCTTTCATCAAAATTATGTTTCCTATGGTTGATTTGTCTTTGTGTAGGATAATTCATTCTATCACATGTTAGCATTTCAGCTGGGAGTGTGTGAGTTTGTGTCACCTTAATGAGACAGTCTCCATTTTAACGAGACTGTCTGCATGTTTATGAGACAGTCTCCATGTTAACGAGACAGTGTCCATGTAAATGAGACAGTCGCCATGTGTATGAGACAGTCTCCATGTTAATTAGGCAGTTTCCATGTTAATGAGACAGTGTCCATGTTGAAACCTTAAGCAAGTCCTTTTCTAAATTGCTCAATATTTTCTGCTTTTGTGGCTGATCAAACCTGATCATCTGTTATTCTTATTGCTCATCACCGGTACCGCTTATTAAATTTTCGTCTTTACAGCACGGTGGAGAAGCACCAAAAACCTATAAGGAGAAGAATGAATTAAAGGCGTTGATCAAAACTGGTAAGAGTCTGTCATGTATTAATTAAAACTAGTAATGAATTATTATTTGTCATCTCCCATGGCATTTACTAGGGATTGCTGATAATAATTATTGATTTTGACTTTGCCAAAAAAATTGTGGACATTTCCTTTTTATGTGCAGTCCTGTGTGATGTTACTGTGCTTTTGGAGTTATTTTTATTCAAACTGTGCAGTCGAATGTTGTGTTACTTTTGGCTATTGCGTAACGTGCTGGCAAAAAAGCTGATACCCTTCACTTAGTTTTTGTGGTGCTTGAAATGTTTTAAGAATGGCGAAAATATTAACTGCCTCTTAGCAGAGTTCTTAATGGGTTGCTAAATTCTGATTGATTGATTAAGAAAGTGTAGATTAAGAATCAGTAAATGTCTTTCATATGCTACTCACTTCAATAGTGGAATATTACCGTAGTTTCTTAATCCTATACAATTTTGATTAGCTTGCTCAAATACACAGCTTGACTATTGAATGCTGTATTTTCATTTGGTTCACACTGACTGCTGATAGGATGTTACGGTGATCTAGATGTAAACTTCTTATGGTTTAACGATACAGGTCTGAGGTACAAAGAAAACGGAAATCCTGAGGAGGAGGAGAATTTTGAAGAAGCAGTTCGAAATGTCAACACGGCCCTTCTTCCGACTAAAGTACTTCAGTTGAAATGCTCTCTTGCTGGTTAAGACTCTCATCACTCTCCTGTACTTCTGCATAATACTTCTGAATATTATCATTATTTTGTTTTATCAGAGTTAATGATCACTCTAGAATGAAAAGCTTGAGTTCTTTCTGTATGTTTTAAGCAGAGTAAAAAGTAAATATATTATTTTTATATATTGCTCTTGTTCTCTGGCTGCCTATGTGCAATAAACGCATTGAGTTTAAGATTTTATGCTGATGCATAATTACCTTGCAGGCCAACCCTGATTTATTGGGTTTTTTGTATTAACCCATGTAATACATGGAAAATGTGAACTTATTATTTTTAGGATCATTGTTATTGTTTATTATTGTATTTATGTCTTCACTTTTTATTATTATCTGTAGATACCTGAGGAGATTGAGACGATATTTCGGGATGAATGTTGCACGGACTTGCACAACGAGGTAAATCAATCGCTGATCATATTAAATAGAGGAACTTATGCTTTAGTGGTCAAGATACATGGTCGATTGGCTTCCATTTCCAGTGGCGGCACCAGGATTTCAGTTTTGGGGGGGCTGAATCCTCACGGAGGAAATTTTCCATTTTCGTCTGCCAAAATTTATGACGACCTTTTATAGTCATTTGGTCGAAATCTTATGGATGTATTTCATTTTTATGGGGTTTAGCCCCGGATGGCCTTTTTTAGGGGCTTAGCCCCCTCTCTGGCGTCACTACTGTCCGTTTCTTGCATCTTGTGACTGAAGTCCATCTGAACAAAATTTGTAAATGTAGTTTAAATATTTTGGATGTATTACGAAGTTCCTTTTGTTTAATCTCTCAATTTTCTGCTAGCAGAATGTAGATGTTGTTGATGTGGTGATAATTGCAACATTGTCCTTAGTTTTTACTCAGAAATTCTTATCTACGCATATGAACATGGTGAATGTTGTTATGGCTGAATTGTACCATTAACCTTTTAATGCCGGAGGGTATAGGATTTCCCATACCATTTACTACCATCTCGGCATTAAAGGGTTAACAGGGGTTAATATCATCAATAGTAATTGATATTGTTTGATTAACTAGATGACTGGTGTGAAAGATCAGTATAAGTTGGTTGTTATTTACCACGCATGTTTTCTAAAGAACTGTTTTTGTCATACTGGATGAACTTTGAAATTACCTATGTACCTACAAATGTGCAGTAAAAATACTTGTCACCAAAACTCAAGATCAGGGTTTAACCCCTTCGACTGAATTGTAAATTGACAGAGAAAGTGTGACAATAATGGTGTAATCGGAGCCTTTCATTGTTGTTTGTTTCAATATATACCAGTATACAGTGCTTAAATTGTGGAAAAATAAGTGCCTGGACGCCCCTTACCTTTCCAAAAGAAGTGCCTGGACGCCCCTTACCTTTCCAGTCAGTGCTGGCCAATAAGTGGCAGGACGGCGTTCAGATTTTAAATTAAGTGCATGGACGCCGTCCATGACCGTCCAGGCACACTTTAAGCCCTGCCAGTATATTGATTTCTCTTGTGATTGACATTTTAATTGTTCTAATTTTTTAGAGCAAGCCTTTCTGGATTCTTGCTCGCGCTGTTAAGGAGTTCAAAGAAAGTTCTGGAGCAGGTTAGAGAGTTACGTACTTCATTTCGGGAGTGCCTCTGAATAGTTACCTAGGAGGGGCACTATATAAATTTCTTAGATTAGATGGATGGACAGACGGATGGATACATTTCTTCTCCTCATGTTCTGTTATTAAATTATCATTATTTTCGCTGGTGTGGTATTTGAAGCCAAATTTGCAAACTTACAATAAGTGCTTGAGGAAGTGTAGCAGAGTAATCTAGCGATATGAGCAGATCAATGTTGGTCTACACACAGCTTGAAGACGAACCCGAGGTAATGGTTAATAGAACTACCATTTGTGGTAAGGGGCCAGGCTTGTCTCCAAATGGTGGTGGTGGTGGTGGTGGTGGTGGTGGTGGTGGTGGTGGTGAAGGCAATGGTGGCAAATCCGAGCTAAACACACTTGGAGTTGTTGTTGCGTTCGCTTGCTTAGGTCATCTTCCACTGAGAGGCACAATTCCCGACATGACATCGGATTCTGAGAGATACATCAAGCTGCAGACTGTCTATCGCGATCAGGCGATCGATGACATGAGAGTCGTGACAAACCATGTACAGACTCTCCTCCAATCAATTGGAAGGGTACAGCTTTTCTTTTGTGTTGTATTTGGACATTTGCAAAGCGCCTCTTACAGTCAGGGCTGAAAGCAGTGTTATTTAAGTTTCAATTTACTTTTCAGTTTAGTTTTAGTTTAAGTTTTCAGATCTTTTTAGTTTTAGTTTCAGTTTTCAGAACTTTTCAGTTTTAATTAAGTTTTTGTAAACCTTCAACAGAAGGACTTGATTTTTTTTATTAATGACATTCATTTTTATTATTAGCAAGAGCAATAGATTTAGCTAAATTCTTGTTTTCATGTAATTGAGCTGCAGTTTGAAGCACTCCACTACATGTTTAGTTTAAAAAATACTCATCGCTCTAAAGTAACACTAGTCCGATTTAATTTCAGAGCACTGAAACCTCACAAACTGAAAACTTTTTCAACATTTGCCTGCAATGCTGGCACATAAACTTAAATCAAGCTAACCAATAGTAACTCTGTCCGTCCTGCTGAATTCTGTGTATAGGGCTAGTGATAGGGAAAATTCTTTTTAAAGTATTTTGAGTAAAAGAATATTAGTACTTGATCACAAAAGTATTTAAAATACAGGTTAAAAATACTTTATTACGAAAGTATTAAAAAATAGACTACAAGTATAAAATACTTGGCTTGGAAAAGTGTTTTAGATACTAATTACAAAAACTCTGTGCCAAACTATACAACAAAATTAGTAAGAAAGTCATAATAAATTGCACCTAAAATTCTTAACATAGAATTTTGAAGACCAACAGACATTTGATCTAGTTCAGCATTCTTTGTCTCCATGTCTAATGTTTCTCATGGAATTAATTAGCCAATTCCACTGTCATCACAACCAACAGACACGTCGTCTATTTCCATCTTCATTTGTCCTATCTATAAACATCTTGATCGATAACATTCTTGACAGAGCCTTCTATTACTGAATAGAAGTTCTCTGATTCTTGATATATCTAGCCTGTGTCCTATACCATGGACAAGTCCATTGAAGTGTCAAACATCAAACTGATTTCAAACATAGGCTAATTATATGCTGGTCATTGAATCCTCAAAGGTAGGCTACAAGTATATCAAGATCGTGTATTGAAAGAACCTTGCATGCATATAGACATGTGCTTGTGATCCGTAGGCCTGTGTATGATGTATATATACAGGCTGAAGATCAAAATTATATTCATACTCTTCCCGTACACGGACCATGCTTCAAGTACACCTGTAACTAACTTCGGTCGCCTCTTGGTCAGCGGTGCCCAGCCATCCGTAACAATAACTAATCAATGTCAGGCTGTTTAACTGACGCTTTGTTATCAAATTAATTATACACATCACTATCTTGTCGCATCACTATCTTGTCGCTGGCCACAGGCCCACAGACGATCTTTATGGTTGACCGCATTTTACAATAGACTGACCGCTATAGAGAAAGCCGATAGAGAAAGGGTTGGACCGGATGTTTGCTTGACACATATTGCAGCCATTCAGATCGTGTGCTGCTAACAGTTGCAAACATTTCTGCCATTTGGTTTGTGCGCCAAACAGACAAATTAATTCAGTTTTCAACTTTCAAGTTTAGTTTTAGTCTAAGTTTTAAATTTTTCAGTTTAGTTTTAGTTTCAGTTTTCAGAACTTTTCAGTTTTAGTTTTAGTCTCAGTTAACTCAAATGGAACTTTTCAGTTTATTTCAATTCAGTTTTAGTTTTAGTTAACTTGAATAACATTGGCTGAAAGTGAGCCGGGTCTGTCAGGGTCTGCGACCCTGCATTGATTTTCGTGACCTGCTGTTGCCGGGTCTCAGTCGGGTCGCGTGTTTAACACTTTTGGACAAAAACGATATAAAAAATGGGTAAAAATGGTATGATTTGGAAAATTTTGGGCAAAATAATGACAAAAAAGATTGTCAGAAATATTTTCGGCTCAAAGGCATCGGCTCATCGGCCAAAGTCAGACCCGGCATCTTTTCAAAACCACTTTCAGCTCTGCTTACAGTGTGAACTATTCAGATGCGCACTTGGCATGGAGCCCAAGGGAAAGAAAGACACCTTCTCTCGCAAACAGATGTATGGAAGAGCGTTGGCTTCATGCGACCCTGTCTTAGATCACTGTGTTCAGAAGTGCATAGAAGCTGTGCATAAGTTTTCAAGGCACCAATATTTTATGAAAATGAATAATCTTTGTTCATATTAGCACAGTGTTTGCATCTACACAACACTTTGAAAGCATTTTATCTTTGTTGAAAATAAACAATCTCTACATGTACCGAGAACCGTTTTAGAGTAAACTGTCTTTGTGCGTGTTCATTGTTCACACACCTTCATGAAACTATGACGTCTTTGAAAGCACCTGTGTATGTGTGCTAGGATGATCTTAAGCCATTTACAAACCGCTAAGAAGTCCAACAGTTTCTGCCAATAGCACTAAGACTGAATTTATAACTGAGGTCTATTAAAAGTCTCATGACAACAGCTGCCAAATGTGTATAGCTGTGATTGTCAACTCTTGCTGTGTAGGAGCGTACTGTAGTCACAAGCAGATGAAGTATTTCTTCAAAAATATGCTGCAGCAGTACCTAGTAAATGATGCCATTGTTATTACTTAGACTGCCATTGTTTCTGCAATTACTGACCTCATTAATCTGTTTGCTTCTGATTAGGATGAACCTCTAACGATTCAGAAAAACACTCGGAGTCCAGCATCATCGCCTGGAAAAGTAAGCGTTGTTCAGACTGATCATTCAAGTTACATGGCTGGCACACATGTCTGTTTTAGGAGAACGATGAAGGAGAATGCTGATGTTTTTGGATGACATTTTTTAGTCTCATATTTATTTATTAGGAGCATATTTATACAGCACCCCTTCAAGACTCTACTGAGGAGCGCTGCCGACCCAATCTCGGCTAAATAGGACAGTCTTAAGGCTAGCGAAGAGCATGGTGCAGTGATCCCTGGGCTCTAGATGAAGCACCACAGGAAGCACATTCCAGGTGGCAGGGCCAGCTACCGAGAAGCTCATCCTAGGAGTGTACTGTAGTCACATTGAGGGACAGTAAACTCGGCCTGAAAAGATGAACGAAGGGAAGCTTGTTTATCAGATAGAGTTAGTTTGCTGATTTCATTTCTACGTACAAGCACTTTTGTAGTTCCTGATTTTTTTTTATCTTTCTAGCCACAAGATCACATAACGGATGATGACATCAAAACGTTTTGTAAGTAATATATTTCAAATTACTGTTTAGTAGTATTGCAAGATCTCCATGTAGAGATTTAGTGATTTTCCTGGTTCGATTGCAATCTAACCACAGATTATCTTAATGTTTATGTTCCAGTATATATTAGAGATCTTTGAAATCTTACTATTGATAAGCATAATGTTCAGAATTACTTGTGATGCATGGTGGTTTAGGAGTTTGTTCAGGGCCTAATTAATTATTAAGTTTAAAAAAATTATTGTTTCAGTGTCTGTGATACATGTATACATGTGACTTCATTATCATTTTTTTCCTTCACTCTGTTTGCTGTTTGCATTCGAACCAACAAAGGACTCTATCTATCTGTCTTAGTATATATCTATCTTTCTATCTAAAAATTTTCAGAAACTGCCCTAAGCTATCCACTATCTATTTTTTTTATATTTTTAAACTATGGAAATGTTGCTAGAAAAGGCTTTGACTACCTGTTGACAATTACAGAGCTCCATAAGGTGCCCTTGCAATGGCATGGCCGTGTTCCAGCACCGTGTAAATTGTCCGTAGTTATTATTATTATTATTAATGATCTCTGGTAACTTGTAGGTAAAAACGCTGGATTTCTGCGCGTTATACGTTGTCGCAGTCTCGCCAATGAGTACGATCCGACGACGTTCAAGACTAGTGAGCTGGGTTAGTTACTTACTTAGTACTTAGTCCTTCCTGTGCATGTCTGCACATGGGGTAGCACATGTTAGTTGCAGTTGAAGATTTCTGTTTTCTTTCCATGCTTAACCAAATTTCCCTAGAAATGGACTGCTTCCTACCTTACATGCATACATTTTAGATTTCATGTAAGAAAACCTTGAACTCGTGAAGAGGGGGCTCGGTAGAGTAATGGATAACACACTAGCGTAGAGATCAAGAGGTAGCGAGTTCGAGCCCCTGTTGGGTGGGTATTAGCACCAATTACTGCAGGCTGTCTGTTCTGTTAGTATAGTTAAGATTTGTGTATTCTGTGATCTGCATTCTTGTGAATTGTTTAAACTGTATAATTGTACACTGTAACTAATTGCGTTGTGTCAACTGGATTGTTGAATAAGCAAAAATTATTATGATTATTATTATTATTATTAGAATTTACAAAAACCTTAATCCTTTGAACCCGGACTCCTGTGACTCTATGAATAACGGGCCGGGTTCAAAGGGTTAAGGTTGTGGTTTGGAAAGAGTTCGTATAGCCTAGTCTAGTGACTATATAGCATTATATTTTCTCATGTTATTACTGGTGTCTATGTAGGTGTATGTGCCAGGTATGTGGTTTTGAGAGGATGTTCTGCTCTTATTAATTATTATTCTGTTGTTATTATTATCACTATTATTATATTGTAATTACTATAATTATTAAGATTATCACTATTAGTATTATCAGTTAAGTTCTAATAAAGTATTAAAGGAAAGCACGAATAATAATAATAATGAATATTAAACAAGGAGAGGTGTCAGGGTACTATAAGCTATTAACTTTTCCTAGCTCCTGTTTCACTGTACTGTCTAATGATTGTATTACTTTTGTGTGCAATAAACAAATCCATTCATATCTATGGAACCATTGCCACATGAATAATAACAATGACGATTTCTAAGGCGCCGTAACACAGCCGTTACAAGGGCGCCTCACATACTAAACTGCCGTCTGGGAGAGCAGCATATGGTTGTGATTGACATGTTGCTCTGTGATAAATTGTAGCGAATCATTTAGAGGAAGAGGAGGATGTTCTCTACTACGTTCTTTTGAGAGCTGCCGATCGGTTCTATGCGGAATGGAACCGATATCCAGGATACTATGAGGATACTATTGAAACGGACATTCCACAGATGAAGGTAAAACCTCTGTTCTGGATTCACTTAAAACATACAGTTTTAATTAAGGCTTCCAGTAATCTAAGTTGCCATCATTCTTCAGTATTATCAATATTTAAAAATGTCTTCTTAATGTGCCAAAGTACTTGATTAATCTTTGAAAGTATGTGCATGATGTTATTATGTACCTGCTCTACATCTGAAGACATTGCTCATATGTTTGAAAGTACATACTTAATGCTTAAAAGTACTTGGTTGATGTGTGATGCTAAATTGATCAGTGTGTAAAAGAAGTATGCCCTTAATGTTTGAAAGTACCTGCATAATGTGCAACAAAAGGACATTTAACAGTTGAAAGTACCTGCTTCTATAAAAGTACTTGATTAATATTTGAAATACTTGCTATCTATTCTGTGAGCGGGAACACCTAGGTCTTGCTGCACCCAGCGTTACTTAAATTGCCAAATTTTTAATAAACAATTAATTATCTTGGGTTTTTGCTTTGATTTACATTCAAGCTTTTTGTTTGCAGAGTTGCGTGAATAAGCTCTTGCAAGAATGGTCTCTGCCACCTTCAATCAAGGACGACTACATACACGAGTTGTACGTTGATGTTTTCTCTATTGTTCTAAGCTTTTGTTCTGTCCACTCTGGTCATTTTTGTCGACTGTGGTCATTTTCTGTTCACTCTGGTCATTTTCTGTCCACTCTGGTCATTTTCTGTCCACTCTAGTCATTTTCTGTCCACTCTGGTCATTTTCTGTCCACTCTGGTCATTTTCTGTCCACTCAAGTCATTTTCTGTCCACTCTGGTGATTTATTTGCTGTGGCTCACATCTGCATCAGTTAATACCATCATCAGTCCATGAGTTGTCAAAATATTAACGCACCAAGAATGAGTGAAGAAATGAGTGAAGAAAGCTGTCTTGTATCTCAACCATGAGTGGGCTACAAAAGTTTAGTGCCTTCAATCCGTAGCCTTGGCTTACAATGGTGGCTGGCCAGTCGTCACCTTGGCTGTTATTTTGACATGTAAAATTGCCAGCTTAGTTGAGTTAAGTTGACTGGATGGCACAATTCGAGCAGAACTAAATCTAAAATCTGTTTTTCCCTCGATTTGAGCCATCCAACCTATAGATGACTTGTCAATCCATACGACTTTGTCATATCTGTTCATGATGTCTTGAAGAAGAACACACAATATTGTTTCAGATTTTCTTTTATTTTGCCGAATTGTTCTGTCTCGCATTACTGGTTCCCCGCTGTAATGAAACTCAATATCAAGTTAAGATTCAGGATGAGTGATATGAGTGTGTGTGTGTTTACAAATTGACTCTCTAGCTTGTGCTATAACTTTAGATTGTTAAACATGGTTTATGTAAATGCACTGGCATAGGCGTAGGAGGGCAAATGGCCCCCAAATTTCGGGCAAATGTGTTTTTCGTGCAAAACAGGCATGGGCGGACGAACCTTTTTTCCGGGCAAACAGGGAATGTGAGGATTTTTCGGGCACACACAAACAGCTATATTTTATGAAGATTTATACGAAATGACTAATAAAAAAGGTCATCGGTTATTTTTTCGGTGCGAAATCGAAATGACCCGGCGGGAAATCGAAATGACTTTTTAAAAAAGGTCATCAGAAATTTGGTCGATGGAAAATGTCGGCGACTCGCGTTCCGCCACAAAATTTAAGTTTACTTTTCGGGCAAAAGTAAAAAATCTTTGCCCCCACTGCCGAAATGTCCCCTATGGCCACTGGTCTGATATTGTTTGTATGTTAGGGCTGTCCATATATTACATATATTACATACATGAGGGAGGGATTTAGGTGATTTGCATACGGGGGGTCTCTGCAAAATGTAGCCTACGTACACAAAATAAATGTCTGAGTATATGACGTCCACATTTAATATCCTAGTTACCCCGTTACAAGTGTATTATCCCATAGATTTTTGCATGCGTAATAATTATATGGATGGCCCTAATTAGGCGACCCTGTTAGTGTGTTCCTTTTGGTTTTCCTGTTGTCACTGCTTGTATATATTATGTAAATTGTTCTTGTTTGAAGATTGGTGAACAATAGAGTGTATTTTCAACTATTTTGATTTGATTTGGATTTGATTAGTTGTCGCTACGGAGCTGCAGAACTGCACTCGGTTGCGTCGTTTCTCGGAGGAGCGGCCGCCCAGGAATCGATCAAGCTGATCACGCATCAGTTCCTACCAATCAACAACACCTTCATCTACAATGCAATGAAGCAGACGTCCGTTACGGTCCAGTTGTGACCGTGGAACCACCGCGTCGTCGTTTAACGATACTTTTGTTAATGTTGTGTTAACCTGCGACTGTTGGTTATAATTATTTGTATCTGGATTACGCTGTTTGTGATTTAGAACTGTTTAACATGTTTGGAAGCGTGAATGCTTGCTGAAGTGTTTGACATCAATGTTTGTCTAAAAGAGTTGAACAAAGTTTTACATTTCTTCTGCTTGTGTAATCTAAATTTCATTTTGAGTGTATAGTTTTCGAGATTCATTGGCTAAATTTGAATCTTGTCTTGCATTATATGTTTGGTAAGATAGTGCTCAGTATAACCTACTGCATTTCAGATATAATTTACACCCGAGTGATTATAATTTCAAACCATAAATAGACTCTAAGAAACCCGGTCCACCAAGTTCTTATTGGTTTACCTGGCCCATGGACCCGGTTAAAAATTTTGGGTTTTGTTTACCCTCTATACAGTCAATTACAGTCGTAAACTATGAATTTACAAAACGCTAAGTGCTGGCCTGGGTACCAGCTTATTCATGAGTGCTCTGTCGTGGCCAGAGATTTCAAGTGAAGATAGGTGTCTCGCTGGTTGCCAAGATCCCGCTCCCCTCCTAGGTTCTGCCGCAGAGTAGGTACGTGACCCCCTCTTTGGTCAACATCGTGTACGCTGCTGCAATTGTTCTAACCTCCGTGGGTTGTTCCGAGTTACTCTTTGCTGATGTAATATTATTAGTCTGAAGGAGCAAAAGATCGAATGAATTTAATGCCTATCTGTATATTCCATATGCGTTTTAAGTTTTTTTTTTACGTGACTAATAGGCTATGTATTATGTAATAGTAAGCTGGAGATTTCTACAGCGGCCTCAAATAGTGGGAACCCATTTATTCACAGGCGCCTCCGTGCCTGTTGTCTACCGACTACCTATAAACGGTGGACACGATTCCCAGGCATTCCCTTATATAATATCTCAAGGACAATCTAATGAAATAATATTACTGTGGAGCGCTGTACAGTTAGGCCTATCTGAGGCTATCTCGTGGTAATTATTGGGCTCAATTTTTTAGTGTTGACTAGTTAGCAAAACGATCGATTGCAAACCAGCCTACTGAAGAACTGAGTCAAGTATTTCGTGTTTTGACAAACAAAATCTTGATATAATCACCCTGGGACAAGCGTCAACGTAGGCTACCGTTGCGAATACTCGTTCGATACAAACATTGACATCTGTTTTGATAAGAATCATGACATGTGGATTGTGGACACGAGACATGTGTTCGCTGTTTTCCACATGATTGGCCTATCGGCGACATTGCCACAGCTTCCAGCAGTTTATTATCAATCCTGATAAAATCAGAAAGTAGAGTAAACATATTCAGCGTTTCCCACAAAATCATTCCTATAAATTCGAATCGTCGACGGTCCGATTTGTTATTTAGAAGCTGCAGTAAACCGCAAACGCTACGATGCTGCAAATTGTTTTTCTAGCGCTGTCGCTGGGGGCCTTCGTGCAGGCAGACATCACTGGGACGGACCCTGCGGCCGGGACCTGCCTCTGCATTGATGGGAGCGGCGTCAACATTCGATCATCAGGTCAGATTTTGAAACAACGCTACATAATATATGGGGTCCCATTAGAAATAATTAATAATAGAATAGAAGTGCCAGTAGGCTTAACCAGGCATAACCTACCTGTGTCAATCTGTCGTGTTTCGCTGAGTTACGAACTTACGCATAGTGTAACCGTACGCTATGGTCCATGATTCCTCCTTGATCCTGGCCATTCCTGAGTACGGTAGCAGACGGTATAGGCCTACCCGAGAGTTCCGTGTTACAGTAGCGGTCCAGAACTAGCCGATGGAGCCATCGCTAAGGGTCGGTCGAGACTGGCAGAGGCGTCGAGTAGTCACCGCTAGACGTCGCTTGAGTGAGACATCGGAGGTTGTTGCCAATGTGGTAGCCTAATGCTACCGCATGGAATACCACCGTTATAGTGGCCGCTCTAGATTCGCGGACCTCGCAATTGATCACCGCTAGATGCCTAGATGTCCACGAGTGGCTCGCTAGAGAGACGAATAGTCATCGCTAGAGGTAGGCCTACCGTAGAGGCTGTCCGTGTGGCAGCTGGCAGCGATCCTCCTCGATTTGTTTTACTATATCCTCTGGGCCCTGCCCGCCTGTGCCCTTCACCCAGTTCTTTACCATCGATGTCGACCGGATCCTCTACCCTCCACTATCCTGCCTCTTCTCCTCTCTACGCTGTTTATAACCTAGAATAATTAATGTAGGTTATTAATCTCTGCTAGGTCTGATTTTTATTTGTCTTTGTCAGCCTGTGGCACTGTGATTGGGTCGGCTAACAGTGGACAGTGTTACGTCTACACTGGAACAGTGACGAGGTGTGATTTGAGTGGTGTCAGCTACGACTTCTTCGAATTCGACTATGGTGGCAGGGTAGGACGAGTCTTCTCTGTCCTGTAGGCCTATAGAATGCTACAGAATGATAGCGAATTGTTGTATGAAAAGTATAGGCCTAGGCCTACACACGCTCCATGTCAGAACCTATAGGGCCTACATGTATAGAACTTTAACTGTGCTTCATGAGCGATCGTAATCGTAATCTCGAGACTTCTACGTACAGCGCCCACAAAAGCCAAGTCGCGGGAACCAGCTTATTCACAGGCGCTCAATCAAAACAAAATCGATAGGCAGCGGGTCAAGTCCGGAGAGTCAGGCAGGCAAATAGATGGACGACTAATTAAGGTGGGTGATGTTTACTATTGTTTAGAATTGAAATGACGAGGGATATATATTATGTGATGAGAAGAGGAGGAATCAGGATAGGATTTGTGAAAGAGCAATGTTTTCAGTTTTGAGTGAAAGACCTGTGGGGGGGGGGATAGCGAGAGGTGGAGTTTTGGTGAGTTCGTATGATGGGTCGGAAGTTTGCCGAAGTGCTGGCGGGAGTTTGTTCCAGAGAGGTGGAACGGCAATGGCCATGGAGCGGTTTGCGAATTTCAGTGATGAAGTGATGGGAGGGCGAAGCAGTGTAATGGAGGACGAGGAGCGTGTTGAACGAGGTGGCTGGATGGTGAACAACTGACGAAGGTAGAACGGCTGGAATGATTGAAGTGTATTGTAAGTGAGTGAGAGGACTTTGTACTCGATGCGTTCAGATATTTTGAGCCAGTGAAGTGATTTCAGGACAGGAGTGATGTGGTGACGTTTGGGGTTTTTCGTCACTGCACGGGCGAGGGCATTCTGGATAGCTTGGAGGCGGTTAATTTGGATCATATCAATGTTTAGGAAGAGAGAGTTGCAGTAATCAAGTTTCGCATGAACTATGGATGTGGCTATTGTCTTCTAAGCAGACTAAGCCTACCTGCTAGACCTAGAGTCTGTCTGTCTGTCTGTCTGTCTGTCTCCGATCTGATATTGCAGTTTAGTCTCGGTGCATGATCGGTTGATGCATAAGCACTCGAGCTTTTGCATATGGGCGTGGCCTCAAGAGCTGTCGTCTGGTCGGCCATATTGGTGCGCTCAGAATATGTTCGCGCTGTTTAAACGAGGCCGTCACCGTGCAAGCAGCAAGTGGCCTATTACACATAAGTGTGAAAGACCCAATGATAAATTAGAATATTTGCGATTAAGTAAATTGCTGATTTTGTAAGTCTAGTCCTTATGATTCTATTTACAGGATGGTTGGGCTGCCGGAACCTATTTGAACACAGCTTCCGCCAGTAGTTGTCAAGGTAAGTGACCAACTGTTTCTTTGCGAGGTACATTGCCTGACAGCAATTGAGGTGATTATTTCAATGATTAATTTGACACGTAGGCTTAGATTCTAATCACTCTTTGCTGTTAAAATAGTTGTTACGGTTTACATCTCAGAAACATAGAAAATATTAATGCACACTTACAAATATACAAATATAATACCTCCATAATGCATGCAGCAACCATGCATGCATTCATGCATACATACATTATGTGCATACATACATGTATGCATACATACTTATATGCATGCAGAAATACATGCAAACATACATACATACATACATGATTGTATGATTATATTTATCCATGCTTGAATGTATATGCGTATGCATACATGCATGTATGTAGATATGTATGTGGGCATATATGTTGGTTGAAAAAACTTCACTGGCTTCCACTCTCAGCTCATATACAATTCGAAAGTTCTTATTTTGGTCCTCAAGTTTCAGTTGGGTCTTGCCTCGAAGTATTTCTGTGATCTTATACTTCGTCCCATTTCTTCCACTTCGTTGCATCCGCTTCGGTCTTCTGATCGGTGACCTCTTTGTTCCTCGCGTCAGGACCGCTGTGGCTCAATCCAGATCATTTGCCTGCATTGGCCCATGGAATGGACTTCCCTCATCAGTTCGCTCTGCCATCCTCTCTGGTAGTCTTTCGTCATCTTTCTTTCGTCTCAAAACAACTGCCTTTTCCCTTGGGATTGCACGCACTGGGACTGGGAGCGCTTCTGAAAGGCTTTCGCTACGGGAAGCGCTTTATAAATTGTCGGATACAATACAATACAATATGTGTGCCTACAATACATTCATGCATATAATTATATGTGGATATTATATTTACATAATAATACAGAATTATATATTTAAATATACATAATAGGCAAAGGCACAGGTCTACATATCGAGTTTGTTATAAGCAGATTCAACTTTAAGCTAAGTCTGTCTGTTTCTTATTATTTTCTGCAGCTGGATCTGGAGCATTTACCGATGCGTGTCTGAACTGTATCTGCGAGGTAGGCTATTTAACTAAGCAACTGACCTACCGGTACTTTTGTTGACAACTGACAAGGCATTTTAAAGCAAGATCCTTTACTAAGTCTCTATCGAACTCCTCACAGAAACTCTGATCCCAGGACCAAAGTCTGAATTAAATCAGTGCACTTATTTCTTACACTGATTTTTAACGAAGACAATGAGACATGTAATCTTGCTTTTGGCAAATTTATCGTTGTTAGGTTACATTTAATGGAGCGGTCCAATAGCAAAAGATGCTTAACGTCGACCTCATTTATCTAGGCTTTGAACTGCCACAATTGTATAACGGTGGTGGCAGAGCTGGTATTAGTGACAGCAACAAAGGTGGTGGTAATTGAAATTTTACAGTGAAATTAATAAGCCTGCCTGCTGAGAGTTTTAGTGATCAATGGTCATATATGATGTAGGGCCAGTGTGAGAATTGTGGAAAAATAACTGGGGGGGTTGGCCTATGATAAACTTGGAATTTGGGTGTGAAAAACATACTTTAACATGGAGCTCTAAGAAAGACTGGGGGGGTTGAAACCCCCCAACCCCCCCGGCAATTCTCACCCTGTGTAGGGCCTGTGTGCACTGTCCATGTTTGAACAGGATGGCTTGCCAGTGTAGGCCTACAGGATACAAGCAAATTAAGGGTCAGAAAGATGGAGCGCAAGTTGGTTTCCCTCTGAGAAATTTGATTACGGTAATGATTCAAGATTGCCAGTGCCAAAAAGACTTGGAAATGTCACTTCACAATCTTTCTCATAAGATCAAACTGTAAGCTGACTTGAACTAAAACTTCATGCATCTGAATTAAATCGTGCAAAGAATTGACTTGAACCAAACTCTTAGAAATTCATCACAGACACTTGCACGCTTCAGACAAGTCATGACCTGATAGAAAAACCCACTGCTACATACAGGCCATGGTCTTCATACGATGTCTGCGTCTATAATGTCTTGCAGGTCGAGTCCAACTGCAATCCGGACATTGGATGCAGGTGGGACGTCAACTCAGACAGCTGTGGTCCGTACCAAATCAAGGAGGCTTACTACATTGACTGTGGATCTCCAGGAAGCGGTAAAAATCGACGATCATTAAACGCAATTTTGCCAGTTCAAGGCCAATATTATTTAGATCATACCACATACAACTGCATTTTCAATGATTTTTTAATTTATTCTTTGCATTTATATAGCACCCTCAAAGAAATACTCAGAATCACGCCCAGTCCAGCCATGACTAAATAAAAAAAACTTGAGCAATTTGTGAACTCTGTCGGGTTGACCACGAGCAAAGAGCGGCGATGAAGTTTGAGGTCGCTCCAGATGGAAGTGCTGACAACCGAAAGAGCACGGCGTTGCCTATAACAGCACGGTGTAGGGAGCATAGAACTAGTCTAGGTGCTCACTCTCGTTGCAGACTTAAGTACCTATAGGCAGCATAACTTGCGCAAGTGAGCACAGCCAGAAGACAATGAGAAACCGGAGCAGCAATGCGGTATGAAATGCATTGGGATGCAGGCAGCCAAGGCAGCACATCATGCATGTTTAGTAGCAAGCAAACAATGCACTAGGAATCACATTTAGGAATTCGCAGAATATGCCGAACAGCCAAGCACAAACCCGAACGAGTCGATCTAAGTGAGAAAGATATGCACATTCAGAAACAGAGGCAGACAGACAGACAGACACAGAGAGAGATATACAGACACAGATAGATAGACAGACACAGAGAGAGATAGACAGACACAGAGAGAGATAGACAGACACAGAGAGATCACTCAAGACTGGTAATAACAATTCCTTGCAACTAGAAAGCAAGCCCAGAGTTAAGAGTAACTCCCAGATATCATGGATTGTCAGAGCAAAGGTCATGTGAGGAAAGCGGAGGGAATGGCCTGGAAAAGTTAAAGAGAAGTCGACTGGAGGCCATCCAAGAAAAGAAATCCGACACACATCAGACACACATCGGACACACATCGGACTCACATCGACGAATGTGGACGCAAACTTGCACATCATCCTCAAATAGTGATGATGATGACAATGACATTGAATTCCTGTTGACTTGGTTTTTTAGTGTGCAGTTGTAAGCTTACACAACAATGGCATCTCTACATGAATTCGTGCAGCTATAAAGTCATTTTTGTGCAGTTAAAAAAATAATATTCATCAGTTAGGGAATAACCTAACCATGGAGGATGGGAAAGGGACACAAGGGTCAAGGGGGCTGCACAGTTATAAAAATTCCTTTAAACCCGCTCTGCTGATAATATGAACCTGATAACTTTCAGACTGGCGGTCCTGCGCAAACGACATGGCATGTGCTGAGACGTGCGTGAGAAACTACATGGACCGCTACGGAACGTACTGCACTGGTGGCGCAACTCCGACGTGTGAGGACTACGCCAGGATACACAACGGAGGACCCACGGGCTGCACGTGTACCTGCACCGAAGGCTACTGGGACAACGTCAGGGCCTGTTGTGGCAGTCAGACTGGATGTGACTGATCAACTACACCCTTTGACGTTCTCTCCTGCACAGCTCAATATCACAGAGAAGATGAAATTAACGTAATTAAATTAACGACGTAAATGCAAACTTTGCATATCTGAAAGATGATTTTTTTGATTACATTAAACCGACAATTAAAGCCAAATAAATAATGTTCAACGTTAACATCGTTCTTGTTTTAAACTGCAGTCACAGAGTCCACAGGGTTTGCAAAACAGAGGCTGTGCAGTCTAGCAGTTCGGGTTCAAATCGCTACAGAGCAGATCGTTGATTCAATTGACTTTTAAAAAATTCTTACACTTTATTGTTATTAGGAGAATTCTAGATTGCGATAATGAAAAAAATTCAATACTAAGTTTAAGACACAACAATTTCTAAGACACAACAATATTTAGTAATTAATAATTAAACTGGTGGCCAATAAACACAATCTGAACTCAGTATAAACAAAAGCTGAGCACATGACACGAAAACTATACTTTTTCAAAGTCTTGATCTTCACAGTTTTAAAACGGGAACCTCTCCACTTACCAACTCGTGTCAAGCTAGAGCTGGACTTACGTAAACTTTAAATGTTAAACTAGAAAAAAAGACATTGGCTGCACCTGAAGCATACTAAACAAATCAACAGGGAGGATATAATAAAATTATTCATCTAAAGCTCTTCTGTCTTCCAAAGTTAGTAATTCTGAAAATCTGGTGCAGATGCGTGTTTGATTGGAGCCAAGATTGAGTCGCACAAAGCAGAGAGTAAAGAAGGTTTTTACAACAACAACAACAAAACAGCAACAAAAGTAATAATAATACATACAATGATAATAACGAACGATAAACAGAACAAGTACCGTATTCACTTTCTCATTCTCCAAGAAGACTAGGTAAGTTATAGTATTTGAAGGTGAGGCACAACAGCCCAACAAGTTTTTAGCTTTCCTTTCAGTTACATGACTTGACAATAAAATCTCACAGATGTTAGTAATATGTATATTATACAATTATCTAGATACCGTAACCTAATAGCACCTTTTCACAACTTACAAATACTGCCATGCAATGCTAGCCTGCGCAGCCATAGTTCATTGACATTCTAGACAGAAGTTTCCACTGGTGGACTTTCACACCTATATATAGATCCCAACCAATATAGTGCCCCATGCAGAGTTCACACCAAAGGTTCTTATAGCACAATGGTTCAAACCCTGGGCAAGAGCACTGATAATTCCACTCCAAATGCAAAAAAACTCGCACTGAACCAGAACGAACTTAAAATGCTGTCTTTAGGGGTCAAATTCCTAAAGTGTCTCCAGTTACATGCTGGATTGCTGGAGACCTTATACTGGCTTCCTAGCCGGCAGTGAATTGAGCATAGCATTTCTGCTCTGGTTCGGAAATGGCAGCTTGATGCCCTAGACTACAAAACCACTGCCCCTCCTGTTCTGCACAGAATGGAGAGCTCTTGGTTCCATTCGCATGAACTTCAGCTATGCGGAATCTAGCCTTTCCCGTAGCACAAGAGCTGTCTGCTTCCTGAGGTTCTTACTGTTCAAAGCATTTTTTATTCAACTCAAAACTGCATTTTGCCCAGCTAGAGTCAGAAGTGCCTCTGAAAAGTCCCCATGTGCTATAGAAATTTTTGAGCGAAAGAATGAATGATCAACAACTTATAATGAGGTTTCACTATAGAGACATTTTCTACAGCTCCACTCATTTTGAGAACTCATGACCCAAATCACATCCGAATCTGTGTCATAACAGGGCATGTTACAATGAGGGCTCAGTGCATCACCTCAACTGATGTTATTATTGAATAAAAACTTGTTCTGGCCATTGAATGACAAGTATAGATATTATGACTGCTCTCTGATCAGTACCTGCTTGCATTCACTCTGTATTCACACTTCTTGAATATAAATGTAGAGCATTGTAAGACTCCTTCTGACTCCATTAGAACGTTTCCATCTAGTTAAAACTCGTTATAGCCGCCATGATCAGCTGCAAATCACTATGGCTGTGGATTCTATTATTTTTCAATCAGTCGACACTTTAAAACTATGCTAACATCTAACTAATCGAGGTTAGCAGCCTTCCAATTCAGGACACCAAAAGTGCTTGTGTTCTCAAAACCAACTAAAATTCCATGACTATTTTATAGTACTTAGTCACCTGGAACTTGGAAGTAGGTCACTATTTAGGAAGCTAAAATAAAGTATAATCTTATTTATTTCTCCCATTTCCTATAGCACTCCTTCAAGTCTCTACTCAGAGGTGCTCCCGACTACATAGCAGACACTGAATCGGAGTATCACGCCGAAGCGCATGAGCAATTGCAACTGAAGGACTTGCTCAAGGTCTCTATGCAGATACTTTAACCTGGACCCCACCAGCTCCAAGGAACCGAACACATCACTAGTCCACTACACCACCACACCCCACAAAATAATCATATTTACATAACATGAAGCAGAACATGCTACACAAACTTAAAATAATTATATTTTTTTATGTTCACTTCTGTACTAGAAGTTTTCACTGAACATATGCTAAACACTGGCAGTTGATGTTGAAATGCCAGTTTTAAAAGCTCTGTTGAAAGCTGATTTCCATATAGGGCTCCAGTCAAGGCCAGCCAAATCATCTGTAAACTGTACTACGTAAATTTAGTGACTACAAAAACATTACGTCAATACAATATTCATCTGAAAATCCAGTAACACATTTACTGGCATGCAATACCTCTTATATAGTCCTCTGTTCAGAGAGACTCCTAGTTCGCAAGCTTATGTACATGAAACAATCACACAAACAAGACTCAATAGCGGACTCAACAACACGGTTACAATGTTGATTTGTAAACGAATTTAAGTTGAAGAAATTTCGTGACTTTGCTACATGGTCAGCATTTTCATCACTTCTTGGCAAATCTGAATTCATTATGGCCACCAAATAACAAGTTTTCTAGTTACAAGTTAAATTATTTATAGTTATTTAGAGTTCATTTGCTTACACACTTATTAGACATAAAGATCACATTTACTGTATCCTGCTACAATAAAATCAAACAATGTGCAGTTGAGCATTAAAGCACAACTCGACCTGACTCAAACTAACAAACCAAAAGATCCCACTTTCAACTATTTCTGAGCCACTCCCGTCAGTTTAGGCAATAGGCCAGCCACGATTAAAATCCCAGTAATGCCACAAAATAAATAAGGTGGTAACATCCTCCTCTACTGAACTAATTTTAATAATACTTCTTATAATTTGGTAAAGGTAATTGCAAACCCCTAAACTCTGAGAGAAGCTGCATCATGATGCACAGTGCTGGATGAAAGATCAGGAAATGACTGCGGAGAAAAGAAAACAATGGTAGACAGTCTGACAATGGAAGGAAGATAATGCCCAACGCATATTCAAATCCCAATTTACGATGACGTGCCCAACACTTTGATCCCGGACACCCAAGCAACAAGAATAGCACTCACCAGGGAATTATTTACTTAATGGAATGAGCATTTCCAATGAGACATTAAGAGAGTCATGCGTCACAGTGATGTGCCAGCAAAGCTTGAACCTGAAAACTACATGCAGCAAGAAAAGCATTCCATCACGCCACCATGGAAGTCTACCATCCAACCAGAATAAACATTACTTACAACATTTTTTGCAGGGCTTGTGATTCATCTTTAAGCATCCTTCTTCATATGCGAGTACTTCATCTGTTAAAAATTCTTCTTCTATGCAAGTCATCTATCTGAAATTATCCTTCTTCGTATACATGTTATTTATCCGTCAACTATTCTTCTTTATATACCGGTACAGTTGCTCAATCTGAAATTATTCTTTGGCATGTATGCAACTTATTCGTCTGTAACTATTCTCCTTCATACACGAAATCTTAAACATGAAAGTACATGGAACAGACTGGATAAAACTAAAACATGAGTCATTAATCAGGACATTCGAGTAATACAGTTCATTGGAAAAATCATCACCAGATGGCCGATGACTCGCTCGCCCCGGCAAACGACAAAAGCGTCCGTTGACTTAGTTCAGCATCGTATGTCTGTCGTAGATGTGCTTCCTCTGTTCCTGCACGGTTCCTTTCCACTTCTGCTGTTCACCGCGTACGCTGCACACCTTGTGCTTCACGCGCGACATCACTCCAGGCGTCGCTGGCAACACAACCTCTTCCACTTCCCGCCTCCGCTGTTCGGCCTCTGGCTGCTCCTGAAAACATTCACACCGATACTTGCAGAAATTCTAATAGTAATTTTAATTACAAAAGCAAACTTGTGCACTGTGCAGCGCTGCTTTAACATTTTACCGACCCAGGGTATAAGCCCTCCCACTTGAGCTGCGCCTGTTCCCTAGATCACTCTCTGACACATTCTATAAGCACTTGAAAACTGTTCTGTTTGTCCGTACTGGAGTTGGGAGCGCCTCTGAGTAGTTTCCTTGAAGAGGCGCTACATAAATACTCGAATGAACAAATGAATAAGACATGATCTCAGGTTCTAGAGCAAAGAAAATTATGTTGTTGACCAGACAACTCACTCCAGAAAGCTCTGAACTTGAAAAAGCCATATAATATTATACTTTAATATAAACACTGAACAACAGCTATGAAACCCATTTACGGAATGAGACAAGCAGGTAACAACACCATAGAAAGGAGTTCAAGAGAAAATTTAAAACGGGAAAAAATTCTGTAGTTACCGCAGTTACCTCTTCGTTGCGTTGCTCCGTGTAGGCGAGCGGTCGTCGGCTCATCAGTGGATCGAGACAGAGTAGAAAGAGCATGTACAAGAAGAGAAGAGAGATGACGCAGATGATGAATATCACGACAACCTACAATCAGAAGATGACCATTAGATCCATTAAATAATGGGGGGCCCAGTAGCGCAATGGATAACACGCTGGCGTAGAGTGCAAGAGGTAGCGAGTTCGAGCCCCCGTTGGGCGGACATGCCTTGTAGGCTGCTTTTAGCGCCGTGTATTGCAGGCTGTCTGTTCAGTTAGTAGTTAAGATTAAGATTACTGTATCACTTGTAAATGTAAAGCGCAGTGCGTCTTGCAGGCGCTTCATTAAAGAAAAGATTATTTATTATTTTAAAATATCGCCAGAAATTTATAAATGCTGATGATAGGCGCACGAAGGCATCCACTGAGAATCTCGGTTTAGTGTGCACTGCAAGGCACTACATAAATTCAGAGGTACACTACAATACAAAGCAAGGTTTTCCAGTGATGGATGGTAGCATTCTGGTACGAAGAGTGTACGAATGCGGGATCGCTCCCTGCTTCCATCACATAGGTTGACTCAACCTTCTATTCAGCAGAAGGTATTGGTATAGAGCAGTAGGATGTGATGGGCACTTTGCAAGGCTGATAAAAGTCATATTCAACTCTTTTTTCTTTTGCTAGGGCTGGATTGGGAGCGCTCCTGAGTAGGCTTCTTGACAGGACGCTAGAAAAGTCCATAGAATTAATGAATGAATGATCATTTTTACGCTAAACATACAAAGTGCACATTATGAATTTGCACAGAAATATTAATAACGATCCACTCTACAATATTATCTGATACACAAGGCCCTCCAGTATTAATAAAAATGTGTCAAATTAAAAAATTAATATAGCACCTTAGAAGCACTTGGCCGGACAGACAAGCTCCTACCAAAAAGTCTAGTATTGCTCAATAGTAGTTCTTCCCTACATAATATGTGCTGGCTTTGCACTTCGTTATTGTTTCTAATTCGTCTTGTTTGACTTGCTTTTGCACATGGAGCCACTCCATTCTGCTCGTGAAGAATCTTAAAGCTGACCTATTTAGCTGAAGTTGAGTTGGGAGCGCGTTTGAGCAGCCAACTTTGAAGAGGCACTATATGAAACATTTTTTTAATAAACTCAAAACTGTCCTTTTTTGCCGTGCTAGAGTCGGGAGCACTTCTGAGTAGTCCCCTTGAAGAAGTGCTATATAAATTCTTGAATGAATGAATGAATGAAAGTTCCTCCTAAATACAATATATGAAATATATAAGCATTGGTTGATCTGTCTTTAAATTTAAAACAACTTGAAGTTTCAAACGACCGAACAATGATCGAATTAAATTTATTAAGCAACCTTGATCGTGGTCGTGTTTCTGCGTTGCCACTGACAGTCGCAACGTTCACAGAAGTGGTACTGACTTTCCTGGACCCATTGATCCACGACATTCTCACATTTACTACAACCAACACACAGAATTTACATTTATATGCAGAACACTGGCAACCAAGTTTGACCCCAAAATGATTCACTTAAAAAATATATACACTCATTCATATTAAAAGCAACCTCATTATATGGTTTAGAATCTTCCAAAACAGAACAAAAACATGGTTTTGATAAAATAAACAAAGGATTTTATTATATAAGTTTGTGATATTTATGAAGATTTTTTTGTGCAAAACTGTGAAAATAGACATGAAACAGAAAACATTTATGAGGTGAAGATGGATACATGTATGAGTTAAATATTCAATCATTATTACTAGAACTTAAAGTACCATTTTGATGGCTCGTGAAAAGACTTCACAAAAATCTTCCGACTCTGTGCTGAACTGTTCGTCTGTGTGACTGACGGACAGACGCACTTGCATCGAACGTCATCGTACTGACCCTGACGACAAATCAGAACAATTGGAATTGGCACGGTTGATTTAGTGTGTAGAAAAAGCATAACAGCCAGATCTGGCAAGTATAAGTGGGGGTTACTCAGAGGAGATCCCGACCTCAGCACAGCCAATAATATCGTCTTAAGATGAGACAGAAAAGCCTGAAAAGGACTCTTAGAAAGGGAGCAAAGAGTTAGAGGAAGGCCATTCCAGGTTGAGGATCCTACCATCGAGAAAGCACAGTCCTGCATAGTGAAAGTACGAGCAAAAGATACTGAGAGCAGACTTTGTTCAGTCAAACGAAGGGAGTGGAAATGACGAGCACTAAGAGCAGAGCTACAGAGCTCACAAAGGTATGCAGGAAAGAGCAAGGACTGGCGGGCAGCATCAGATTAGAATAGAAATCCAATACTCGATTCACTGCTTGAGAGGGCAGAGAACGTCACTCACATAGCTGGAGATGTGGGTGTATTTGGGTATGCAGCCAATAAGGTGGGCTGCAGAGTGCACGACACGAGCAAGGCAACTCAGACAGAAAATTGGCAGGTCAGTATAGAGAGAAAGCAGCAGTAGTCAAGTGTGGTGGTTACAAAAGAATGGACAAGGGAGCAGCAGCAGTAAGAGTAAGCGAGCGAGCAACAGTGCGTAGTCCCTTTGAAGAGGCGCTATACAAATGAATATACAAATTTAATGAATGAATGAAAAACTAATAATTTAATAATAATAATAATAATACATGTAATTACGGACACGCCCACCAAATGGGCGAAAAATATAGATCAGATTATATGCCACATTTCAGTACCTTAAACTACAACTACACATAACTGTGAATTCTGCTGCTGGCGAATAATGATCGTGAAGACAAAATGAAATGACTACAATACGACTAAATTGTTTATCTTCTTTTCAGTGCGCCATACGATTGATGAGTTCATTAGGACGATAATAACAAGACGAACACTAACCTGCACACAAACAGAAAAGAAAACTGTAACTAATACAATTTCTAACGTAACAACACCAAGTCCGCTCATTGTTCAAAAAGCTTTTAAATTCATAGTTTTCAACGAACAATTTAATCGCAAAAATTACATGTCCGTCAATTCTCAACGACCGATTACACACAGAGCTGGAAACGCAATAAAAGTTTTGACTTTAGTTTACGGACGATAATTGGAGTTTCGGAAAATTTAACATCTTTTTTACATAAGAAATGCATTTTTTTATTAGAATCATCAAGACAGATTGACGAATAATTATGTTTGCAAAGTAAAAAGTTGCCTGTGGAGATTTAAAACATCATATTTAATATAAAAAAAACAATTTGAAGTGGGGTGTGCGACATCTATGGTTGAAGGTGGATGACTTTGAGCAAAGTTTATTATTATTAGTCCATTCTATAATAATAATTATCCACCACATCAATGGTGTCGTGCGGTACAAAATGGATCGTACGGTTCTTGCTTGAGAAATCTTGTAAACGGATTCAGCCTTATAGCTATTTGTTATTGTAATTTCTTCAGGCAAAAGCTTTTAACATAACCTGTACGTTTAGATGGGAGTGGGGGTTTAGAGTAATGGTAAAGTTAAACACTCTGGTACGGAGAGCTGGATCGTTTCCTGCAGCTCTCCTAAATGGGTCCACTCGGCCTTCCATTCGTCAGTTAGCGACTTAGCGTTGGTAAACTGTGCAGTAGGACGCGATAGACGCCTTGTATGGATACCAACAGTTATATTCAACTGCTTTAATAACATTTGATATTGAATTAGTTTTTTCCGAAGCGGTTCAATCGTTCCAATGTAGGATATTGCACATGGACTTTTAAAATGTCGAGCCGTCCATTTCCCACCATCCTTACCTCCACCCCTCCCATCCTGCACTGAACTAACATAACCCTCTCTCTCTCTTATTCCTCACTCGCTCCCTTCGTCCATCCCTACCTCCAACCCGTTCATGGCTTCTCTCCTACGACAAACTTGCCTAACATGAATGTTGACACTATGAATGAAAGACGGACATTTCTCTTCTATTTTATTATTAATTTTTACTTTGATTTGTTTGACAGGTAACACTTCGTCTGACCTACAGTAAAGTAGCTTTCATATTACTGAGATGGCAGAACGAGACGATGAGGAGCTGAGCATTCCTCGTGCCTCGCTGAACAAATTTATAAAAGAACTTGCACCCAACGTGCGTGTGGCAAATGACGCTCGTGAACTTATCTTGAACTGCTGTACTGAGTTTATTCATTTGATATCGTCGGAAGCGAACGAACTCTGTAACAAACAGATGAAGAAGACAATTTCTCCAGAACATGTTTTAAGTGGTGAGTTTGTGCTTTTCATATGAAGGCTGAAGAACTTGAATGCTGCCACTTCAGAGTGCTATCATCGTAAGGCTAGGTTTTAAGGTAGGCCTAATGTACTCTATCCTTTTCTTTATGCAGTTGCATCTCTGGGGCAACAAACCCTCTCTATGTCTATGATATGCATCATTAGAAATTGTAACTTGAATCTGGATATAAAACATACATGTAATGATGATGATGGTGCTCTGCCCGAAGGCAGGTTCATTGGCTTTACGCCCCTGGGGATGAGATGAGTGAGGTGGTTTCCTGTTGCCTTCGCCACAGACAATGATGGGTAAGTAACTTGCCAAAGGTCACTCCGCAGGAGCTTGCCCCCCCCCCTGCGTCCCACACGTACTAGCCCGAGATTTCTAAATCTCAACTCCCAGCCCGGGGCTTGAACCGCAGTCCGTTGCAACCAACAGACGAACGCCATTCTCGCTTACCGGTGTAGCTAACTAGGCCAGTAATATGTAATATGAATCTTATTAATCGGTCAGGTATTTGTATATTGTATTTGGTCATTTGGAAAGTGTCTCCTAAAGAATTCAACCTCACCAATTGAGTTTTGTTGTTTGCAGTGAACTAACTAAAAACGCTTTTTGGCTACGAAGAGGATTATATCATCTGTGCGATATTTTCTGTTCTCTTTTTTAGCAGGGTTGAAATGGCAGGTGTTTAAATGGGTGCTAAATAGAGCGCCTCTGAGTAGAGAGCTTGAAGGGGCGCTATAACAAGTGCACATACAAACAAACAAACAAATAGGTGCCTCATTGAACAACACAAAGAGTGAACTGTTCGGTCATTACAATAATTATCTTCCCATAAAATTAAAAACTTGGCCAGTGTGATTCACTTCACTTCGTTTTTGTGTCTACTGTCTAGCGTTAGACAGTCTAGGCTTTGGTTCGTACAAAGAAGAAGCTCAGGCTGTTCTGCAGGAAGCCAAAGCAGTGGCTACCAGCAAAAGACGGAAAAAGAGCAAGCTCGAACATCTAGGAATTCCAGAGGAGGAGTTACTGCGCCAGCAGCAAGAACTGTTCGCTCAGGTTGGTGATGTTTGTTAGACCAGGTTGGGGATGTTTGTTAGACCAGGTTGGTGATGTTTGTTAGACCCGGTTATTGGTGTTTGTTAGACCAGGTTGATGAAATTTCTTAGACATGTCTTTGTGAGGTACCGTACTGAAATGCACTGTGTTATATGCTCTCATACAAAATTAGACGTGGATGTGTGTGGCAGGATGGAAGGATTAGTTGAACTGAGCATAAAACAAACAAAAGAAGTGTAAATAAGGTGGAATAGGAGAGGTTTCTATGGCTTGTACGAGAAAGACAAAGAAATTTAATAGATCACATACTGAAAGGGGATTCTCTACTTCTACTGTGGTTGGAAAGAAAATGAGAGGAAGGCGTGGATGTAAGGTACAGTAATTTGAAGGAGGAGCCAAGAGGAGTGACGTTATAGTTGTTAACTAATGTAAGGTTGTAAACATTAGCCAATTTTGAGTGTTTATTAGCAAAAGCATCTTCAGTTTTTATTGTGGTAGAGCATATTGAAGTATTTTTGTATTAAAACTGAACTGCAAAATATCTTCTTTGAGGAATCTCAGGCTTCTCAGCTGTGCCTTTTAGCGTTGGGCCTGGAAAGCAAAATTTTGTGGAAATCAATCGAGATTTGAGAAGTACTGCATTTTATTTTTGTGCTAATATTATTTCCCTGATAAGTAGAACCAACATTTGCCATTACATGCAGCTTGACCTCCTACGCAAACTTTATGTCGAAGGCATTTGTTATTGAGCTACTACGGAGCATTGTGTTAGTAATAAAAATATTATGATTATAATCATGTTGTTAGCGATATAGTTTTGTCTTGTTAATTTATGAATCCATCTCAACAGTTTAACATTATCAATGTATATGTACTTTCATTTATTTTAATCTGTAATAAGTAGCTTTTATATTGGTACGCTGCTTATGAATATGCATGTAATATGTAAACATTTTACCCATCTGTAGGCAAGAATAGAAATGGCTCAGATGCAACAGCAGGAGTGGCAACAGATGCAGCAACAGCTACAACAGCAGCAGCAACAACAGCTTCAGCAGCAAACAACAGAAACGGCTGTACATGCTACGGAAGATGACGATGATTACAATTAGCTTTTTAATGATTGACATGTCTTGTTAAGCTTCGTGCATTCTTTTACCAACTTTGCACACGAACAGGTCACGTTTACTTGAGGTTGTGCATTACTGCATTCAACAGTTTACCAGTTGTTTTTAGGGATATTTTTGAATATTTCCTCCTCTCTAAAGCTTTACAAAGCAGCTGAATAGGTAAAAGGAGGGTTTGTTTGCAGACTGAAGCTTTTTTAATGTATCTAATCTTTGATCTTGGGCAAAATATTAAAATGATGCCTCCAAAACGTACGACATAGTGGACTTTGTGGGCTACCACCATAGACTTCAGTGACATTTTGTTGGTTAAATGCATTGGCGGTGCTAACATCGGTCGCAGCAGGTCCAATGTCCTCCCTATTTTTCTCTTCGCCTGCCAAAATTCTTTGGAACTTTTTAATTTCTTCTTTACATTTAATTTCTTCAACCTGCCGAATAACTTCCATGACCTTGATGCGACCTGCTGAAATTGTGTAGCTGGCGCTAGTTAAATGTAACTCTCCAAAATTTCTCGGTGCCTCGCAAGACCTGCTTATTTACTGGCGCTATATAAAATCAAGTCTTCAATGGCCAGGCTATTTGGTCCATTCCGGTGCATGGTCGGCATTTAGACGATGTTGTTGATTATATGCTACGTCTTGCACTGCTGCAAGGCAGGAATAACTTTAATATGACTAAGGTAAAGGTGTAACATTGTTCCACAAAGTGGTGATGACCAATGCTCTTCCATCCTTCCTCACTTCTCTTCCATCGTATGCGAATTTAGTGTGCTTTGTTCCACCACTTTAAGGTCACTTGCAACGTGCAAGCTTAATATGTGTGTACATTGTTTTACAACTGTGAGTATATTGATGGCACTGAGAACTTAGCAACCAGGTGCAGTGATTCGAGGATGACAAGTTAAACAAGTCCCCTTTGCCCAGGGTTTAAATTTGGTGGGAACGGCATTCCCACTGCTCTGGTTATTCTTTGTCTGCGTTCCCACTGCTCACCGTGATGGAACCCTTGAATCACAGGCATTCCAATAATTATACAACTAATTCAGTGTTCCCACTGCTGACACATTTGACATTCCCATTGCTGACACATTTGACATTCCTACTGCTCACCCAAACCACTTTAACCACTGCCTGTAGCATTAACAAAACGCAGGTCAAGACATTTTTTCCTGGTCATGCACATTTTTGTTGTCTAGTTCAAAGGTGCTCCCAATCTATGAATTGCTGCCTCCGTTAAGTTAATAACAGTCATGTCGCTTGAACTTAAGTTGTGTATTTGATGGCACACTTGCTGTACAGTAACTGTCGATCTGCTCAACTGTCACCTGATAGGTTGGTGGGTTATGCTCTCGTCTCTGCAGATCTATAAGAAGATGGGGAGCATGCATAAAGCATGGCTGCAATAGGGAAGCCTGGAGGTAGGGTCAGACTAAGCCATATGTGTAAAAGATAAGGAGAGGGGTATTACGACCAGTAATAGTGCATAACTATTTCTGTACAACCTGATTTAGTTTTTCATTTGATACCCAACATATGCACTGACCAGAGAGGCCCATTCAAGCGTACACTGGTTATGAAGAATGTAACCATTGCTATAGGAAGATCTCAACAAAACAATTAGGCCTATAAGCCTATAATATATTATTATAACCTATCGCATTTTACCCTATGTGTCTATAGGCTAGGTGACTAGGTCTAATAAAATGATCGCATCGATCTGCCTGGGAATGACATGGCTTGATCATTTATCTGGCTCTAGATCGAGGCCTACATTACACAGTGGCCGTAATCGTCATCTCGATATAGGCTTACACATAGGTGGGGTACAGAGGGAAAATGCCCCCAAATTTCGGGCGAATCTGTTTTTTTGGGAAGGAGTCCCGAGGGAAAATATTAAACAATTGAACTAGACCTATAGCCTACTTGAAGCTCAACGGCCATTATCACACTGCATTATCTTCCGGTTCCAATTTTCCCGAATCGAGTTTGATACTAGTTGATATGCCTGACACTGCGCCACTGATCGTTCTTTAGCAGTGCCAGCCCCAAGCCTGGAGAAAGGGGGAAGAGCGATTCTAATCTTATAATTTCCGCGTGCTAGTAAACACGAGATCTTTGGTGAACCTTAGACACAATTCTGCAGTGAGAGTCCCAGTACAGATAGAATTTACGTCTGAATATAAACCGGTCTACGGTCGTCATAACAGAGCAGCAATATAATTTTATTCCTTCCGCTACAGTCTGGTTACTCTTGTGTGTTGCAGATCAATATTGGTTTCGAAGCTAAGCGCTATATAAATATCTTCACGGCATTGAATACTACGCAATAGTTTAGGCTTCACAACGATCTGATACATCTTTACTAAAACAATAGCATGTTTGCTAGAAAATTATATTGGGCAAATATTTTAATGGCCATGCGCTTTCCTTTTCGTTCGTTTATTTGGACACGCATGCTGAACACGCTATGTCGATAAGTGAAGGCGCTACAAAAGTAACAAAACAGTCCAGAACAAGTGCTTGTGCTTCCGTTACGCTCATAGACAATAATGGGATTTGGTTTATTACGAAATTCTACAATTTAACTATTAAATGAATTAAAATCAGTTGCCGACTCTTAATTACCCGATTTTCTGCACAATGGAGGCAGTCAAAGCATTCAATGCGGAGGTAAAGATGCAGTGAATATAAACTCGCTTCGCTGATTTTCATATTACGATGTAGATGGGTACCTGGCTATAACTTCGGTATTTCTAAACACCAGCAGCGTCGTGGTTGTATTGAACTCAATTTTCATTAAATATCATGCACGTCGTTTGGAGGCTGAAGAAAGTTTTGTCGTTGACTTGCTGTTGTCATGTTGCGCCTCCTCATATAATTCTTGGACCTTGGGACCATATTTCTGGGAAGTGTCAGTGGAGACGCGTTCACACAAATATGTTTCGTTCACCTTTTACCTTTAACTGAGGCAAATGGTCTAGCGAAACAGTCAAAATATTACACAATGACAGTGTTTTCATCTTTGAATTGATGATCAATAAGAAGCGATTTTGTTGATATCTAAGCATTTGTAATACAATGAGAAATCTTCCAGCTCATTGTCATGTGGTCTATCCAACTTAGGGTTCATTGTAGTTATAATAGATTAAATAAAAGTGTTGATAATAATTACAATGTGCCAACTTGTATAGCTTCATAGCCACAACAGGGTGCTTGCTGTACATAAGTTACCACTCTTGTTCAATGTCAATCATATGATGCTTTAAGAGGTAGGTCATTCATGTCTGGTCTATAGATGTCTGACCTGGCAATAGGTGTTTGTTTTGGTAAACAGTTGCTCAATTCAAGTTTAGGCAATATAACTTCTTCTGTCTTTTTGCATGGAAGGCACCAAATACTGACTGCTTCTAGTTAACTTGCTCAGCTTCCTCTACCATCTAAGATCCTCTCTTGCACTAGTTTCATGCCCCAGTTTATGATAAAAAACACAACTGGCTACATAACACAAATCATAATAAAGTGGTTATTGTTGTATGTCTTTCTTTGGGAACTCTTTGCTTTGACTTCAGCTTGCTCTGGTCGCTGTTCTCTGCGCTCAGCCAGTAGTGGTGACTTTGTGGTACATGCATGCACAGCCATAAGAGAGAATATGACTTTCACAATTGTAGGTCCCTCTGTTTTGAATACCCTCCCCTTTACAGGTGTCTTGCGATCCGTTCCTCTCTAACTATTTCTATGCAGTACACAATGCTTTCCTATGTGGCTGTGCTTGTGTTGGAAGCACTTCTGAATAGTTATTTTGAAGGGGCGCTATATACATTCCATAGACAGATAGATGATGATGATATTATACAACTGCATCTTGTGCTTCCACCCTTGCAAAATGCTTGAGTGCGTGCAAGATCATGTGACTGAACTGGATAGAATGAACAACTGTAAACAAAGTACTTGCTCTAGGTCCCTACAAAGTGACCACCTGAGCGAGGCTCTAACCCACACTCTACGTAAATTGTAAAGCACTACAGGGAACCTGGTAGCGCATTGGATAACGCACTGGCATGGAGATCAGTGGACCCAAGTTCGAGCCCCGTAGGGCGGACTTTCTTTGTTGGCTGCTATTTGTGCCATGTATTGCAGACTCTGTTCTGTTAGTAGTTAAGATTTATGTCTTCTGTAATTTGCGTTTTTGTGAACTGTTTCAATTGCGCGACTGTACAATATAACCGATTGGGATCTGTCAATTGGATTGTTTCAATAATGAATATTATATATATCGCCTCCCGCTACCCTCCGAAAGGTTTACTCACCCTTCCAGTTGGCAGATGGCGTTGGTAAAATTAGTAGTAGGCTGTCATAGGCGCCATGTTTGCTACAGATAGCTATTTTCGACGCTCCATACTATGAATTGTATCCAGCTGTGTTTCTTACCATAAGTTGGTTGGCTGGGGCACTGAAATTAAGCAAAATCAAGCTAGGTTTAATATTGCTCACTCAACCGTCCGTATTTCTATTGTTTTGCAATCGAGTTACAGCATAAACTGAAGTGTTCTAAAATCATACTATTATGAGTTTGCTGTAATCATGTTGGCACCTGTCATCCCCTGAGCTCGGTGTTAAAATTATTCTTTCTTGCCTGCAGAATGCTCTTGGGTTTAACCCCCACCGCTATCTATGTGTTTTAATTCACCGACCTTTTTCGGCTCTAGTCTATGGTCACTCACTCTGCTCTTTAGACCGACTTGACCGTACCTTCAGTACCTTCTTGTGCCTTGGTCATGGACCGCTTCTGCCCAGCACCATGCCTATACATCTATTGGCCCTATGCTCTGGAATGACATTCCCTCTGCGATTCAATCTGTGAGCGTAACCAAACAAGCTTTTACTACTAAAATGTATGGCAACCAATGCAGCTCATCATTTAACCTGATTGCACCTTTATATAGCGCTATTAGGCACTGGTGCTATAGATGCTGCTAATTAATGGGGGGGAGGCTGATGATTTGATGGTAATGGCATGAAGAACAGAAGGATGTGGGTTCAACACCTGAATACCCTATGAGGTTGACTCAGCTTTCCACTTACTAAGGACGATGGTGAAATGAGCAGCAGTGGAACGGTTTAGTGCTTAAGCAATCTGCCATGCAGGTTTAAATAGCAAATTCTTGTTTAACTAGTTGTCTTATTTGTTCTTACTATTTCGTGTCATCATTTCGAATTGAATAAATGAATATAAATTTTTATTATTGATTAATAATTCAATAATAATAATAACTGATGCTCTGAGTGTGTGCCTCTAATTTGCTGTGGGGTGTGACCTTTTGCAGCTGTGTTCTATAGATGTATTCCTGAATCAAATCACTAAGTTATCTTGCCTTTAGTATTTAGAATGATTCATTATGAGCTTGATTCGTTTAGAATTCAGCTGAACATTTGTTATTTCGTTGGTCTAGCTTTGCTCTTTATACGACCTCAAGCCGCCCGTATCTAAGGCGAAGATGAACCAGATTACGAAGACTGCAATGAAAGCCATCAAATTCTACAAACATGTTGTTCAAAGCGTCGAAAAATTTATACAAAAGGTAATATTTTTGGCTGGCATGTTGAAAAGAACCTGCTGTAAATCCTGATTATCTTCTGTAGCAAGTCGTTCTTTTCTTTAGTTGTAGAAATATTTTTCCTAATTTTAAGTGTTTTTCAAAGTTTATTAGATGTAAAATTGTGTGCTATTGCAGTTCATAATGTTGTCTGTGTAACATTACGGTGTATCATGTTATTTACATGATGTTAAAGTATATGATGTCATTTTTATACTATTAGAGTGTATCATCTTATTTAAAAAGCATTAGGGTATGTCATATTAATTGTGTTATGGTGGCGCATTCCGTATTAATTGTGTAACATTGCAGTGTATCATATGATTTACACAACATTTACAGTTTTGGATTTATTGTGTAACGTTGCAGTGTATCATGTGATTTACACAACATTTGCAGTCTTGCATTTATTGTGTAACATTGCAGTGTATCATGTGATTTACACAACATTTACAGTCTTGCGTTTATTGTGTAACGTTGCAGTGTATCATGTTATTTGCGTAACATTTTAGTGTCGTCCCGAGTACAAAGTACCTGGTTTGTACGTCGTCGACTCCATAATCCGTCAGTCGCGCCGACAGTTTGGACCGGAGAAAGACGTCTTCGCGACACGCTTCTCGAAGAATATTGTCATCACGTTTACAAATCTCTTCGCTTGTCCATCGGAGGATTTGGTGAGCATGTCGGACAGATTTTCCGTTTCATCTGTGCTCTTCATCTTTCTTGACATGGTCTTGTTATTGTTGATGTTATTATAGCGGTTTTATATGGCACCCCTTTAGGGTTGACTACTAAGGGGCACTCGAAGCCCAACCCGGGTTGATAAGAACGGTCTTTATGGCAGCGAAAGTGAGACAAGATTTACAAATAGATAGATGATACTTACTTAGTCCTTTCAATAGATGATACTTACTTAGTCCTTTCAATAGATGATACTTACTTAGTCCTTTCAATAGATGATACTTACTTAGTTCTTGGTCCTTACAATGGATGATACTTATTTAGTACTTAGTCCTTCCTGTGTAGGACGCATCTCCTCCCCTCGTCTCTGTCCATCGCCAACTGCTCTGTCTTCTCCCACGACTTCTCCAGGTATCTCAAGTCGTTGCTGTTGTTGTCTCAAGTCATCGCTGTTGGTGTCCAGTCTGTTATTCCGTAGTCTTCCTCTCTGTCTTTTCCGTCCAGAATTCCAGGACATCACTTGTTTGACTCTTTTATCTTCACCCATTCACCATTTTGTGGGGCGTAGTGGATATGTTCATTGCCTTGCAGCCGGAGGGTTGCAGCTTCAGATCCACCTCAAGCTGTCACGTAGGGATCTTGGGCGAGTCCTTCACTCGCAATTGCTCAGCGCTTCACGTGAAACTCTGATCCGTGCTGCAGTTAAGAGCGCTTCTGAGGAGATATCTTGAAGTGATGCTATGGCAAACTTGTGCATGTGTATACATACGTGCCCCATCCACTTTTGAATGGTGTTTTCCATAATTATATCTTCTTGTCCCGTCCTCTCTGATGGCTTTGTAATCTTGTTGTGCCATGATTCATGCAGGTAATATGATACACTGCAATGTTACACAGAAAACATAATACACCTCAACGTTACACAAATAGCATGATGCATTGCAATGTTACACAAATAACATGATGCACTGCAATGTTACACAAATAACATGATGCACTGCAAAATGTTACACAAATGACATAATACACCTCAACGTTACACAAATAACATGATGCACTGCAATGTTACACAAATAACATGATGCACTGCAAAATGTTACACAAATGACATGATACACTGCAATTTTGCGCAAATAACATGATGCACTGCAATGTTACACAAATAACATGATGCACTGCAATGTTACACAAATAACATGATGCACTGCAATGTTACACAAATAACATGATGCACTGCAATGTTACACAAATAACATGATGCACTGCAATGTTACACAAATAACATGATGCACTGCAAAATGTTACACAAATAACATGATGCACTGCAAAATGTTACACAAATGACATGATACACTGCAATTTTGCGCAAATAACATGATGCACTACAATGTTACACAAATAACATGATGCACTGCAATGTTACACAAATAACATGATGCACTGCAAAATGTTACACAAATGACATAATACACCTCAACGTTACACAAATAACATGATGCACTGCAAAATGTTACACAAATGACATGATACACTGCAATTTTGCGCAAATAACATGATGCACTGCAATGTTACACAAATAACATGATACGCTACAAAATGTTACACAAATGACATGATGCACTACAATGTTACACAAATAACATATATGTTGCACTGCAATGTTACACAAATGACATGTTGCACCATCATGTTGCACAAAGAACTTGATATACCTTGTTGTATAAATTATGAATAGTGAATTTCAGGGGTGCATGATAAACATGCAGCTCTGTCAGCCCTGAGACCAGGAATTGAATATACCAGTACGGCAGATTGATTTTTCTAGTTTTCTAAAATGTATATTTATGCCCCCCTAGTGAGCTGAGCTATCAATTGAGTACAATCGCCATCTTCAACTAAAACTGTATCTGCCATCTTTGTTTATGCTCTGACAGATGAACTGGGTTGCTAGTATTGACGATGTTATTGATATAAATTTCCATAATTATTGCATTTTATCCCGTCTGTACTCTGTTAATGGGATGATTGGGTCGCTAGGTAGAGGACTGTCCCTCCACCAACTTATGCAAACACCTGTGTAGGTGTCTGAGTTTTCTTTTTTTTACAGTGATTTGTTAACTTTGATGTCATGGACCTTGAGTGTGAATGAGATCCTGGCAAGTGTGCCTGTTGACTTTAAAAAAGTGAGATTGCTTTAATAATAAGAAGACTAAGAAGATAAATGAAGTTGTTATTATAGCATCATACCCATCAAGGCCATAGCTAGGAGATGTTTTGGGTGTTATGGTCGAGGTAATACCTCTGAAATAAAATCCTGACTACGGCCTTGATACCATGGCTGTCTCTCTGTGTTATCTCAAGGATGCTTCTTCAGTCTTCAAGGCAATTTCTATTGTGCCTAGATGCCTATCCATCTCTCAGAAGAGGAAGAGAGGGAGAAGTGTCTCTTATCTATTTTCCATTTATGGGAGGAGGATGTAAATTGGAAAATTTCTATATCATGCTCCTATTGATAAAGCACTTTTGATACTGTAAAAATGATCATACATGTATACATACAGTGGTACAGTACACATGTGTATATGTATGTATGTACATTGTATAATGTATATATTTGGGTATGTATGTGTGTATGCATGCATGTATGTAAAATAGTTATTATAGCTTGTTTAAGTGCTGATTAACTTGCATTCAAATGTACTTGTAGATGGGCGTATTATACTCTGTGATGTTTATACAATACATGTATGTATTAAGACATTATTAAGACTTGTGAATGCATATATAATACATATATACCGTATATGATTTTGCAGTGAGGTGAAAATTTTACAAATATTTTTCGTCAGATTTAGACTGACCTATCTGCTAATGTCTGTATCTGCATATATTTGTCTCAGCTGCTCTCTGCTAACCATCTGCTGTCAGACTTTGGAGATTCTGGCGGATGTGTAAAAGGAGTTGCTTACTTGTTTACTTCCAAGTTAATCAAGCTTTCTGTTTCTTATTGCAAGTTTACAAGTCATATGAGACTGTTAACCTGCTTGTTTCTTGTTAATTTATGTTAAGCTTTTGCTTATACTTTAATTAAAAGTACTTCAGTTGATAGACTTTTGCTTAATACTTTAACGACGAGAGTGTACTGAAGGCGACTGGTGCTATTGTTAAGGTGTTGTCTAACAGACATTGAACTGATTTTTGTGCTTTTGTTCTTTTTGTTAAGTGGATCTCACTGAGTTATTTAAAATGTTTGATGAGCAATTTCAGACTGCATTGTTATGTTATGCTTATTGTATGGCAGGTGTTAAGAGTCATTGAAGAGAATTTGACAGCGTTGAATGTCGGTTTTGAAAGAAGGTCCATCGTGGATTGATCTGCTTAGATTTGTCGCATTGACATTGCTGCAATTGGATGAGTTTAGCATTAGAGTCAGCGAGGTATGGAGGGAAAAAGAAAATGAAAGGGTTGGAAAGCAGAGAGAGACAGAGATAGAGACAGAGATAGATCGAGATACAGACAGTCAGACACATGTACACAGAGAGAAAGGGAGAGATGGTCGGACAGATGGAGGGAAAGATGTAGGGTGAGAGAGAGCAGAGGTACTCTCTATTGTCATTAATTCTGTATTTTACTCTCCAGGGCTTTTAGATATGCTGCATAGTCTCTGAGGAATAAATTGTTAACCAATGTATCTCTTCACTTCTGAATATCTGACTAAGAAAAAAACTTGCATCACTTTCTGCCGTTTTGAGAAAATGTATTTACAGAAATTTTGACTCCTTAATGAAAGGAAAACAATTGCAGAAATTTTGGTAGCTTTGAGGAAATTGAAATAGGTAATATTGCATTTAAGATGTTTGGCACATCAAGAGGGTATGTTGAAATTTTTGCAGCTTTGGGAAATTGAAGAATTTATGGCGGACATTTTGGAGTTTGGAAATAACTTATGTTTGAAAATTATGGGAGTTAGGAAATAGGAATGCCTGATGCAGAAAAATATGGGAGTTTTGGAATGCCTGATTTTATTATCAATTCTTCTTCCTGCGATACACTGGCCTCGTATCAAGGACCTCGGGATTCGTCCATTGCTGGCTCAAGGCTATTGAAAAGGAGTTGAGCGCCTCCCTGTGTTCCACATGGAACTGGATGGACTTTACTTACTTCTTTACTTGCTTCTTGTTACACAGTGTATAGTTTGATTTGGTGTTTAGGCGAAGATTATTCGAGTACTGAACCTTTGGCAGAAGAACGGTGTTTATTCTGCATCCATCGTACAACCACTTCTCGATCTCTCTTCTGACGCTCACAGTCAGACGGTATTCGAAAGAGGTAATTTACAGTACGATAATCAAGGTGCTATATAAATTGTTGTAAATTTCATCTATCAGATCGGTATTTATTAAGCCAGAAGAGTTTCTGTTAGCAGCCTTTACTGCCATAATATGTCATAAACTTGGATCTATCAATCTATAGTCCTGAAGTGTTCTGGATTGCCGGTGTCGCGTGACAGAGTCTCCCCCCTAAAAGTATCCCCGGAGACTTTATTTCTAAACGGATTCTTCCCCGGCGGATCTGTTCCAGAATAAATTTGCCTCCGGAGAGTATATTCTGAAATAAAGTCTTCAGGGGAGGGAAAGTCTCCCCCGTTCAGCATGAAATGGGCTATAGTTGCATACAATTTATAGGTTAAACCATTAGTTTATGTTGCTAAATTGTTTGACAAGAAAATTTATATACTTTTGCATCAGAAAATTTCTTCCAATACAAATTTTCAGCCAGAGGAGACTCTGTTTTTCTAGGAGACTTTGTATTGGGGTGGGGTAACTGTGTATCATGGCATTGGTGTAGAACTGAGGATTTGATTCTTTAGTTGGACTGCTACGCTATTTATTAGTGCCTGTTATAACTCTTGTTCCTTCGTCAACTTGATATTATGAAGTTTAGGATTATGCAGCAGGAAAGTGATGTTTCAGTGATTCCTTTTGACTATCATAATCATATGCCAAGAATCTTGGAATGTATTTCATGCATATTTTTTATTCTCTTGGCCAGTGGCGGCGCCAGGATTTCAGTTTCGGGGGGGCTGAAGCCTCGCGGTGGAAATTTCCCATTTTCATCCGCCGAAATTTCTGACGACCTTTTTCCCCTTTTTTTAGTCATCGGCCGAAATCTCATGAAAATTGTCCATTTTCAACGCAGAAATTTCTGACCCCCTTTATTTAGTCGTCAGCCAAAAATCGTGGATTTTTCAATGTAAAAAAAATCGGATGGCCCTTTTTTAGGGGGCTGAGCTTCTTATAGGGGGCTTAGCCCCCCCCCCACCCTCTAGCACCGTCACTGCTCTTGGCTAACCCTAAGTTGACTCTAAATCAAAGATTTGAGTACTTCACTCCATATTACTATGATTTTTGTTTTTGAGGAGTGCTCATATTAAAAATCCTATAACAGAATTCCTGTTTTTTCTTGAAAAGTTTAATATCTATACTCTATAGTGGATTTCAATATTATAATATAAATGGAGAAGTTTGAGTTTTAGCACTTTTATTTCTAAGCGATCTCTCATTCTCTCTTTGTAGTTCAAAAGGAGATTGAATCTGTGACCGGCCTGGCGCCATCCATGCCTCTGACCAGGTGCGACCAGAAGCCTCCTGCGTTGACCGCGGATGCCTTGCAGCTTGGAACCAGTCTAGAAACGAAGCCCAACAGTCACACAGACATACTCAAAGTCGTCGCGCAGATGTTGCAGCCGGTATAATCTTCATTTGTTTAGAACCAGATTTACTCGATTTTTAGTTAGTCCACTAACACCGTTTTAGTATCATATGTGACCTCAGTTGAGAGAAGGGAACCGCTTAGGTCAGCGGTTCTCAACCTTTTTAGTCGAGAGAAGGGACCGCTTACGGCAGCGGTTCTCAACCTTTTTAGCACGGCGACTCCCTTGGTAAGATTTTGAGAGTTGTGAAGACCCCAACACAAAATTGATTGAATTAACTTGAATTTGCTGCAATTTTGTTACCATTGTCCATTGTTTTGCATTTTCACCGTCATAATTCGAAAACTTCTTTTGGCTATAATTATTGGCTAATTATTGTGTGACTGCTGCCCGGTTTTCCTGCAGACTGTCATTTTTGTTATCCTGACAATTCAGGCTCCTGCTTCCCAACCGGTTCTGTCTCCGCAAGCGATTCAGCTACAGCTGCTGCAGCAGCTCTTGATGCAGCAGATGCAGATGATACAGGAACCGGCTCCGCAGCCTGTCATTGATAGTTCCATGCTCAGCCAGCTGCAGGATCTGACACAACAGCTTCTGGGTTCAGCCACCGGCGAAAAGCTCGATCCACCGCCATCAGATCAAGGAGATCTACCGGAGCAATTGTTCGACAAAGTGAGCTTTAGACATGGTATTTCCCATCATCAACTCATTCATTCATTCCGAGATTTATATAGCACCTCTTCAAGAGAACTACTCAGAAGTGCTCCCAGCCACAGCTAAGGAATTAGGATTTGAGTGACTTATAAAAGCAGTGGAGTTTTCCCTAGCAACCAGTTGCAAGGCTATTCCAGTTGGCGGGACCCACAATTGAAAAGGCTCAGTGCTGTCTGATAGACTTGGTATTTTTTCCATCATTACTTCATTTAGACTTGGTATTGTCCATCATCAGTTCTTTTGGTATCGTCCATTCTGAGTTGCTGGGTGTATGGTGGTATTATTGCTAGCAATCAACTGGACTGTACGAAAGCAGGAATCCTGAAGCTCTCTCTGAAGAGGCTTGAAAACTGCAACAGTTAGTTGCAAATTTATTCTGTTGATTTCTTCCTTAGAAACTTCTGGAGTTTGACTATGGAGACGACAGCGATGAGGAAGGCGAAAGGAGAAACGCTTGCGCTCAGAGCACCTGGCACGAAAGGTATTTTGCGGCTCATTTGGTCTTAAGTTGTGAAGGGTTCATGCAAAAGAAGCTACATGATATTGTGACTGGCAATGCATCATCATCATGGGAATGCCTTATAAAAATAATATAATACAGAGTGTACATCTAGCTGCACAGGAAAAGATAATGCTACAGAAGTTGATATTTAGCACCACACCATATATAATATATATATTCAGTATATTATAAATATATATTATATATAATTATACTGCCATGAGTTTTGTTATACTTATGCAAGTGATTAAGCGCAGGTTTGCATTATAGTTACGCGGTAGATCTTGTTTGTTATACGTAGAATGGAGAATTCTGGTGAGATTCCCGAGACCCAGTCGAACGTCGTTTCGGAGCATCTGGAAGTCCGTTCCACCTCCAGAGGTCGAGCCGGTCGAAGCTCCGATGAGCTGGATTCCACGTTCAGCTGTGGAGGGGACTTGAAGGAGACTTCAGCCGCCGGAGCCGAAGACAATGAAGATGACCGATGCAGCGGAGGAGATGCGGAGGCTGAAGAGGATGAACGGGTGCACGCCTGGAAAGGTCACAACAACTCTGGACGATGCGAGCGACGCCTGGAATCAGCTCAGCAGTCAGATTCCGATGAGGAGCTGAGCGAAACGAAAGATGCGGAAGAAGAAGAAGATGATGAGAAATCACAAAGTTCTTACGTCCGATTATCGAACAACAGGCGGAGACTGGAATACGATGTTAACGATGATGACTCCAGTGAAAATAACCATTCCACGAGCAGCCAGCGGGTAATTCGGAAAGATCAGAGGAGACAGGAAACTCAGGTGTGTTCGTTGTTATGCATTCATCATGTCCGCTCCATTTTGACTCAAACATTTTTCCATGTTTATTTAATTAATCATTCAATCAATCAATCAATCGTAATTTATATAGCGCCCCTTCAAGGTACCTGCTCAGAGGCGCTCCCGGCTGAGATCAAGCGAAAAGAACAGTCTTCAACAGTTTGTGAAATTGAGAACAGTTTGGGAGGTGTCGCATAGTCAAGGGAAGTCCATAACAGATTGTTGGACCAACCACAGTATTTTTCCGTTTAAACTTTTTTTCTTCTATTTTTATTTCTTTTAAACTTGGTGTTTTTCCTAATATTAGTTCATTTAGACTTTGTATTTTCCATCATCAGTCCATGCTAAGTTGCAGGATGTGCAGTGTTTTGTTCTTTGAACACAGTCGCATAAATACTCCTTCAAACAAGCATTGTCTTTATGCTTTCAGAAGCGATACAACTCGGATGATGACGACGAGGACTGCATCATCGTTGATTCTGATAGTTCTGATGAATACACGAGTCAGAGGCAGAAGAAGCGAATGAGGCTGTCACGAAATAGATCGGCATCAAGATCACGATCTAGGCATGTCATTTTGTTATCTACTCAGATCATCGTGAGTGAGGCATGATCCGGTTTCAGATCACAATTAGGGCATGTCATTTTGTTATCTGATCTAGGATCATGAATTACGAATGTGATTTTGTAATTTAGTCTCAGATCACAATCAGGACTTGTGATATCTTTATCTAATTTCAGATCACAATCTTATCATGTGTTTTCATCATCTATTTCATGATTCCTGTAGCACCTTTTTGATATGATAATTTGTTTGTTTGTATGCGCACTTGGCTTCGATCTACGACATGCCCACAATTCGAGGTAATGAAGTTTAGGTCGTGAATAGTAAATGATTGTAAGTTGGAAAGTAATTGTGTATCGAAAGTGTGCTTGGCCTGTGTTCTATCAGTTGTGGGTTTGAGCCTGATTATCGGATTTTTGTGACCATCATGGACTAGTTTGTACACACTTGTCAGGGAGTACAATTTAGCACTGGAATAAGCTGGGAAGTACACGAAGTGGTGATCCCACAGACTGGATCATTACGGAAGCCTGCTCAAAAGACTCACAGTTAGGTTTCTGAGCTATTGGTGCACATGCCGCAAAGCCTATATAGGCTGAGTAAGAAGATGGGGAAGTGCGAAATGTATGTGCCTGAGATGACGGGAGATTTGATGAACACGTCATAGATGGTACGGTCCTCACGTTATGTCAACATTCAGCAGCCAGCCTTCGTGTGTGTTTTTATGTCTGTTGGTGAGATTTTGTATGTAGGGCTTTTATTGTATTTGAAGATTGTGATGTTTTCATCTATTCTAGGACTCCAAGCGTCTCGCGATCAAGGTCAACTTCAAAGGAAAGACAGCGCAAATCGAAGATTAAAGATCGAAAAAGACGCGGCAGGTAAGCGTGGAGTCTGCTAGATTATAACCAATTCGGTGAAGTCGCTAATATTGCACTGTGATATGATAACATAATTTATTATTACTGTAATGTAATGTAATGTGTGTTATAATATGGTATTTGTCGGGGTTATTGATATTATTCCAGCTAATGCAAATTTAGTTAAGTTCTTAATAATGTAATGAAGTGTGTAATTTGTCAGGACTATTGCCATGGTACATTTTAAAGTACCCAACAAACGTGATCTACCTTTCAGTAGTTGTATCTTGATCTAATAAACGTAATGTGTGCTTTTACACATCCTTCTGTGTACCATATCACTCAAGGGCAGTCTGTATACCTCTCAAAGTCAGTCTGTGTACCTCTCAGAGGCAGTCTGTGTACCTCAATGGAAGTCTATATACCTCTCAAATCCAGTCGATGGTTTATTTCAAGCTGGTGGAAAATTGGTCACGATTGTTTTACGATAAGCAGCAATGTGTTGTTTTCCAGCAATTCCGAAACAGCAGAGCAGTCATTCGAGAAACAGAAGGCGAAGAAGGAACGCGACCGCAAGGACAGAGGTCTTCCACCACTGAAGGAAAATCATATCGGCAGTAAGCTGAGGATTAACTGATCTTCTGAATAGATGATTTATGAAGGTTTTGTCATTCATTCATTCATTCATTCATTCAGAGGACTTGTCTAGCACCCCATCAAGATAACCCACTCAAGGGTGTTCCCAGCCCAACTCTAGTGATGAAGACCAACTTTCAGATGCCTGTAAAAGGTGTGCAGAGACTTATATACTTGTGATTTCCCTAGTTTTTACATGAGCATTGTGAAATATACGTGTTTGTCTTTTATTACATTTAGGCCTGATTCTGTCATGTAACAGATGTTCATTTCTCAGACTGTCTACAGGTCTAGTGTTGATTAAAAATCACTGGTTTATGGTGATAATTGTGCATAAACTATGGAATCAGATTAAGGAAATGCCGCATAGTTAAACTTGGGAACTAGATTATTTCTAGTATGATGAGAACACAAGAAAGACATCAGATCGAGATCAATTAATTATTTGGCCATGTTATAGTTCTTAGCCAATTAGGTATATCGCTGAACATTATAATTTCTGTGTCTGCTTTAGTTTGCAGCACAACAGTTTGGATTGGTCATCTGAATAAGCAGACAACTGAAGACGATCTGCAGGAGGAACTCTGCAAATACGGAGAAGCCACGATAAACGTATGATCTTATTTAGCATTCAGCACCTATCAAGAGTATGTTGAAATTTGGTGTTCAGATATCTACGTTGTACATTGGTACTACCACTTTCCGTTTTCAGAAATCCCACATCTTGCCACTAAATCAAAAGATTTTGCCAAGAGTGTAAACAAATGCCAAGTAACTTAAAGGACAAAGCTGTAATGAAATGTGTTTTAACGGTCATGATTCTTCAAAAAATGCCAAGCTGAGAACCAACTGGCAAAGAATAATCGTGAGTATAACACACTATTATTGAAAAATTACATTGTCTGCAAGTGACAATAACAATAAATGTCTTTTCAGACAAAGCCACTGAGCAAGTTGTCATCTGGTTAGAAATCAATGGTTCTAATGCAACTTATTGAAATTGCTAAATGCATTGGAGTTAGAACCTGAGCAGACGAATCGCGTTTTTTAGTCTGATTCACTTGTAACTGTGTAGTTGCAGTGTAAGTTTCTTTATGCATATGGCATTATTTTCAGTAATGTAATGTAATCATGTTATTGTGTTTCAGTTGATTCCTCCTCGTGGCTGTGCTTTTGTCTGCTTCAACACTCGCAAGGAAGCGTCCAAAGCACTCGAAATGCTTAAAGGCATCAAACTCCTTGGTAATACGCTTAAGGTGAGTTTCGTTTTTATTACTGTCTTGTTTTTTATTTTATAAGTAAGGAAATAAAACTTTTATCTGGTTTGGTGACAACATGCTGTGCTCAGATATTAGTATATCGGACGTTAAGCATCGGTCCTGCTGCATGCATCATGAAACGATTTCCAATCTGCTGCATCAGAAAGATTTTGAAGCACATTGATGCGGGCCCACCGTTCCTTTTCATGCATTGGACCTTCGTGCTGGAACAGTCTTCCATTGACAATTTGCGATACTGCACTACACACATATCGTGAAACATTCTCAGAGTCACTTAAGTTGTACTTTATTTATAACTGTCAGGTAGCTACGTTAAGCGCCTTCATGAAGTTAATGTAAAGCACTGCATGCATACATGCATACATACATTCATACATACATACATGTATGTGATGAATCATTCATTGCTGGTGGAACTCTGCCGCTGTTCGTACTGTGACAGTGCCAGTCCAAAGTCTGAATCAAGGAGGAGGGCAACACTGATGATCTTGGTCAGTGTTCTTTAAACCGAAGCAACTACTGCCACTAATTGCTGGTAGTTGTTTGTGTTATGATGATCCATTTGAGTTTTCCTGTTCTCTTGTCTCCACCACAGGTGGCCTGGGCTCCGGGAGTTGGGATCAAGGAGTCCGCATTCAGGAAACTGTGTAATATTGAACTCGGTGTGACGTACATACCATGGGAAAAGGCGCCGGATAACATAGAACCCCTGCTGGATGGTGGAGTTCTTGACGAAGATTCTGTTCCAAAGGATTTTGCAGGTAGACTTGCATTTGAGTTAAATATGTCTGTTCGTAGACCAACTATCAGAAGATTTTACGAAATAACTAATTTAACAAAACAATGTGAAAGTAATTGTAATAAATTAAAATTATGAAGAATATCACTAAGAAAGTAAAGCGATATTTTGTGCTTTTATCGATTCTTCTGTCGAAAATACTTAATAGCACAGTGGAAGTTTGGCAGAATAATCCATTTACAAAGGTGACTGCTGGCATTGTAAGCTTCAGGTCTAACCATGTGACACCTTAATCCCACTCTAACCAAGTGTCATCTCCCTAATCTGCTTCCTAGTCTAACCACATATCATCTCCTTAGTCTGATCATGTGACCTCTCCTTAATCTTGTTCACCGGTCTAACCATACAACATCTTAATCTGGTTCGACAGTCTGACCAAATGTCATCTCCTTAATCTGGTTCCATAGTTAGTTTCTACTAGGGCTGTCGATTAATCGCCGTTAACGCCAGCGATTAACGCAAATTTTTTAACGCGATTAATATTTTTAACGCCGATCAATATTTTTAACGCAGTAAACAATATTAGCCCGATAGCAGTCCTCAAGAGACTCCCAAAAAGAAACCTCGGATCTATAGGAACTATCTTCAGATGCATCAAGCTCGTCGTCGTCGGTGCCCTATTCGTAAGTCCGAACTTCGGCGGCACATAATTATATAGGACGATCTGTCTCCAAGTCCAAGATGATCTCTGCTGTGTAGCTCGTATCGCCTGCTCCATCGCATCCCGGTCCACTCTTTCATGTCGTTGACCCACACCCTACGTGGTCTTCCGCGTCTCCTCTTTCCCTCCGTTTCTCCAGTGATTATATCCTTTTCCAGACAGTTTTCCTTCCTCATGATGTGACCAAAGTAACTTAACTTCCTCCCTACCACCTCTCCCCACAGCCGTTCGCCACCCATCTCCTGTGGCACCTCCTCATTCCATCTCTTAGCCGTCCAAGGTATTCTTAATATTCTTCTGTATGATGTTGTTTCAAAAACCTTTATTCTTCTCACTTCACTCTTCCTGTAGGCTTTGTCCACGACTCCGCTCCATGCATCAAGCATGCATCAAGCTACAATGCAAAAGCGGTTCCTCAACATTCATTTCAAACATTCATTTCAAACACTTATATAGCGCTTCTTCAAGAGTATCTACTCAGAAGCGCTCCCGACCCAACCACGGTTAAAAAGAATCGTTTTAAGAGCAGAGTAGAACGTAGTCTCAAAGGCTCTAGGCACAAGACGTAGTTCCACAGGAAGCCCATTCCATTCAACGATATAGGTCTGAACCTAGCGTTGACAGCGATGCATGTCCACTTGAATGGTGGAGGCTACGTGATAGGCCCACACCAACTCTTGGCAAGACTTGCCAAGAAATATCGCTCTTCGCCAGCTACAGCAGTATTGTGTGAACGATTGTTTTCTTTATCTGGACACAATGTTAGCAAGAAAAGAGCATCGCTTGATCCACAATGTGAACAAGCTAGTTTGCTTGAATACTTCACTTGCAGAAATAAACTCTCAAATTAGTCAGAAGACTTTACTAAGTGTGTATATTATGTAGAATTTTGAAGATGTTGAAGCTAGTTTGGTTATGTAACTGTGTTCACTTGAAAGAATACTCTTAAATAAGTCAGTATCTATTGTTGATGATTGAAGAATACATGTACTTAAGTTATAATAATAACAAAGAATGTTCAGTTTGTTAGTTAAAGTGCGATTAACTTGCAGTTAACTTGCGATTAAAAATTTTAATCGATCGATTAATCGCGATTAAAAATTTTAATCGAGGGGCAGCACTAGTCTCTGCACTAATATCAGCTTCAGCTGGTTCGATATTGATGTTCGATATCGATTCTTCCATTCGTGTTTTCAGTTCGATCTGATCAGAAAGAAATCGTTGATGAGATGGAATTGAGCAGAGACAACGACGGAGCGCAAGAAAACAAAGTGCATCAGCAATCAGAAATTACGTCATCAGAAAAGAAAACTGCAAATAATTCTTCGTCAAATTCCATTCCAGGCAAGTCTTGTGATTATGCAACGATGTTTACATGAAGTTAACGTTCTGGCAGATTTATGTGAATGTGATATGCAAGAATACACGTCGGTAATTGTTGTTGCTTAAAATAATGACAATCTTAATTATCTCATGTTGAAACAAGGTCATGGCACCACCACTGGTCGCGGCAGGTCGTTTGACCTGACCTATTTTCTCTTGACTTGCCTCATGACCTGCCAAAAAAAGTTGCTTAAAAAACTATAATCCACCAGACAAGTCAAGATGACATGCAATGACTTATGTAGTGCCAGATGAAATCACCAGACAAAAAATTCATTGTCTATCGATTGTTTAATTGTTTCCAGAGATGATTCCATTGCCTCCGGTGCCACCTCCGATTGCACCTCATCTCCTCATGTCGGTTCCTCTGCTGCAGCCTCTTGGTCTCTCTCCTCTTCAGTCGATGCCGGTGCCACCGATAGCGCCGTTCAGCCAGCAGCCACCGTTTCTGCTGCAGGAGCAGCCGTCAAATCTTGAGGTTGTACGACGACATAGTCTTAGACGGTTTTCTGTTCGTTTTCAGAGTTTTACTTTGACGTTTTGGTTGTGCTTATCACCTTCAGTCATGTTACAAGTGATATATGTTAAGGCAGGACATGATAGGCTATGATGGGGCATAGTAGATTAAGATTGGACATGATAGGCTAAGATAGGACATGCTAGGTTAAGATAGGACAAAAATTGTTAAGAAAAGACAGTAGATTAGGATAGGATCTGGCAGCAGTTAGACAGGAAATGATGGTTTAATATTGGATATGGCCAGTGATAAAATAATATGCATTGCATTATCTCAAACATTTGCACAAAATTTTCAAGCTTTTGTGTAAATTTCATGGTATATACCAGTGATCCCCAACCTTTTTTGGCTTGCGGCACACTAAAAAAGAATAAAAAATTTCGCGGCACACTAAATATAGGCTAATTACCAATTCTTTTTATTTATTTGTCACTATTATGTAGTGCTGGTTGTAGGTCTATCAATGTGTTTTGTATTTGGGTGCAATTTTCTTTTTTAACTGAGATTCATTGACCGTGGGGAAACAATCAAGATTTCCCTTGGAGGTCTTAACCTAGCTAGCTGCTAGAGGGTGAGAGATTAAGATCAACTGACTTAAGTTTTGATGTTGCAGTCATGCAGTGATGATGTTTTCAGATGTTTTGTTTGAAATCATTATTAATTAATAACTGTCAGAATTTTCCCGCGGCACACTTGCAAAGTTCTCGCGGCACACTAGTGTGCCGCGGCACACAGGTTGGGAATCACTGGTATATACCTTTACGGTTTTGTTTATTTTCAGTCAATAACGAGAGAATCATCTGCACTACCCGGCATGCCAGTTGCCCCTGGTTTACCCTCAGCTGACGGTACATCCAGCTCTACGATTTTGGATGGAAAAGCATTGGCCCCGGAAGTAAAACTGCAGTACGAGAATACAGCGGATTGGTCAGAGTCATGGCAAACACCAACATCAGACGACTTCAAACAACACACCACTCCGATATTATCATCAACGGCTGCTGCTAGCCAGGTCAGCAATGCTGTGTTTTCCATGGCGCAGGCGCAGGACACCTCAAATCGTCCTTTGTCGGCTTTCAGCCATCATCAGGCCATTTGTTCCGTGGTTCCTTCCGTTGCGATGGGAGCAGGGATAAGCAATCCAGGACCGAATCAACCTTTGGGTTCTTTCTCGGGTGGTCTGCCTGCGTTCGATCCGACGAAACCACCGCCGGGTTTGTTCGGCGAGCGAAACGAAATGCAGAAGCCAGACGAGGTGCTTGGCAACTGGTCCAGCAAACCAAAACAAGATGGAGATAATGAAAATGCCCGTGAAAACATGGACGATTTTCCGCGTGAAATATCTGGAAACGATGGAAAATGGAACAAAGGAGGCTGCACGTCAACAAATCTCGACGTGGACGGACGCAGTTTTCCACCTTTTCCGAACAGCGGAAGTTCCTTCGAGTCGAACCCGGTGTTCAATTCGACGTCTGCTGCTGGCGTCCAAGCGAGCCAACCGCTCCGTGTGGCGCAGTCCGAAGCACAGCAGATCTTTTCTCCAGGCAATGACCTCCTCGAGCGGATTCCAACATCCGTAGCTGGTCGTAGTTATGGCAACGGTACCGTCCCACAAGATGAGATGCACTGGATGTCACAGAACAACCAACCGAAGCTGAATTTGAATCTGCCCAACTCTGCATCCTCGTCCTTTGCGGCACATTTCATGGCCTCAAACAGCACAGCCGGTCTCAACAAAGCAGTCCCACAATTCAGTCACCAAGGTACGAGGATATGTCTACACATATGTATATGCTTGCATCGTCCTGTTTGTTGTTATGTGCATCATTGTTGAGACATTTCTTATCCTTTACCGACCGTAGTGCAGTAAATAAGTAACATAGAGTGTAGTAAATGGAATGGGAATTCCTTTACACTTGGCTGGTAAATGCAGAATGTTTCAATATATGTTGGAGGCTGATGTACTGTTTCAGACTGACCCTCAATGTTCATATAAATCAATCACTCTAAATTTATATCGTATCATATCAATATATTTATATGGCGGCTCTCACTGAATGACTATTCAGAGATGCTGTCAGAATGGAAACTCCATGGAAAAGAAATACTTTTAAAGCAGGACAGACTGACGAGGGAAAAAGAATCATCTGTTTAGCTCAGTGGTTCCCAACCTTTTTTGGCTGCCGGGCCACTTTTTCTAAGTTAGAGGACACGAGGGCCACTTTTTCTTAGTTGAAGGACATTAGGGGTCACAAGGCTAAAATTTAATTAACTATAAAGGCGTATAAAATTGTTATTATTGAATCAAAATAGAATGTTTTATGCCATTTTTTAACGTCCAAATAAAATAATTTGTAATACAAAAGAATTATATATTCTATCATGTCCAAATTGTCAATTTTTACATATATTTTTCTTAATTCATTGAGATGCTGCGGGCCATTTTTGTAGGCCAGGCAGGCCACTTTTGGCCCGCGGGCCACGGGTTGGGAACCGCTGGTTTATTAGCTTGTCGTTAAGGTGTTAACAATCTAACCCTTGGTCCTACTGCATTACATACAGCATGGCAGGGACGGATACAGAAATTTTCGAAAGGGAGGGCCAACATTTTCTGTGGTTTTTTGCCAGAAAAAATCTGATGACTTTTTTAGTCATCTGGTCGTAATCTCTTGGGAATATACTATGACCTCTCTAGTCGTACGCTACTTTTTTTCTCTCGCCTTATCCCGCTGCATTGACTTAAAGCTTGTTGAAACCAAATGGGGGGGCCACACCCCATGCACTTTTGGAATGGGGGCATGACCAGATTGGTCCCCACTGGATCCGCCCCTGCAGCATGGTACTTTGTGTCAATGAGTTTAAAAGAATTTCCGTTTTCTAGGTCTACCATTCAATGGAGGAGGAATTGTCCATCCGTCATTTGCGAAACAAGAAATGTCGGCGGACAGAAGCCAGAACTCTCATCCCAACAGCAATCCATCAACCACCGATCTACGCTTTCCATCTTCCGCAGTTCAGTCGACATTTGGAAGTGGAGGCGGTCCATGTTTCCTCGGAGCGGCAGGACAGGGCTTTCGGGGCAGTCTGGAAAGACCGACAGCCCCCAACTTTCCCAGCCCCACAACACAGGCATTTGTCAGTGAACAAAGACTACCGTACGCAGGTTCACATCCACACAACATCGGGGAGCCTAGGCTGAGCATGTTGGACAATGGGGCTCGACACCAGTTACCTCTTGGGGGAAGGGGAGAACGATTCTCCCCGGATTTACGTACCGAGCCTTCGGGTGTCGGTCAGAGAATTTCTGATATGCCGCCACAACGATTTCCATTTTTGGCACAGGTGCAAAGTGGAACGTTGTCTGGCCCTCGAAATATAGACAGCCCAGCATGTATGCCTAACATGGGAAATATGGGCAGTCTGGGATACATGGATGGCCCTGGGCATATGCCTAACGCTGGAAATATGGGTGGTCTGGGAAATATGGATGGCCCTGGGCATATGCCTAACGCTGGAAATATGGGTGGTCTGGGAAATATGGATGGCCCTGGGCATATGCCTAATGCTGGAAATATGGGTGGCCCTGGACGTATGCCTGGCCCAGTAAATATGGGTGGTACTGAGAATATGGGCGGACCTAGGAATATGAATTGCTCTGGGTATATGTCTGGCCCAGTAAGGATGGGTGGACCTGGAAACATGGATGGCCCTGGACTTATGCCTGTCCCAGGAAATATGGATGGCCCTGGGCATATGCGTGGCCCAGTAAATATGGGTGGCCCAGTAAATATGGGTGGTCCTAGGAATATGGGTGCCCTTGGGCATACGGCTGGTCCAGCAAATATTGGTGGTCCTGGGAGCATGAATGGCCCTGTTCGCATGTCTGGCTCAGTAAATATGGGTAGCCCCTGTAACATGGAAAGCACTGGTCGTATGCCAGGCCCAGTAAATATGGGTGGCCATTGTAACATGGATGGCCCCGGCCGTATGCCAAGACCAGTGAATATGGGTGGCCCTGGACATATGCCTGGCACAGTAAATATGGGTGGTCCTGGGAAAATGGATAGCCCCTGGCATATGTCTAGCCCTGTAAATATGGGAGGTCCTGGTAACATGGATGGCCCTCCTGGCCGTATGCCTGGCCCAGTGAATATGGGTGGGCCTGGGAATGTGGGTGGCCATGTGCGCATGCATGGCTCTGGAAATATGGGAGGCCCAAGAGATTTACCAGGCCCAGCAAATATCGGCAGTCCAGGATGCATGCCTGGTCAAGGAATTATTCCTGACCCTCGAAATCCAGGTGGCCCTGGTGGAGGTAGTGCGAGCCAATGGTCATCACCCAGACTGCAGGATCCCCATCCAGGTGGATGGTCACCAAGAGATCCCTCACTTCCGAACCCTTTCATGAAAACCCAACCTCTCGGCCAACATCCACTACAAAGTCCAAAAGTATTCGCCTCGAGATTTGAAAGTAACACGGGAGACCAGCAGAAGTTCCAACCCACCAGCGTTGCATCTATGGGTCCGAGATTCGGAGAGCCGCACTTCGGCGGCGCAGGGCAACCCGTCACGACGAACGAATCACGGCAATTCATGCATTCGAGCGTAGATCAAAGACAGCCAACAAGTGTATTCCAACAAAATGACGTTAAATCTTTTGTGCCTCGTCCCGAGAATCCGCACTTTCCCGACGTTCTTGGTCACCTGTCATCCGCTCTTTGGCAGAACCAAAGCCTGGGTGGAATTCCAAACTGCTCTCTGAACCCGGGAACTTTTAATCCAAGCCGGAATGAAAGCAGACCTCAGCTGCTACAGACGGTTCTCTCACGTCCCTCCGACCCCCCGTTTTTCAGGCCTCAAATGATTCCAAACTCGCCCAACGTTCCCGAGTCATCAGGTGCGAATGCAGGATTTCGCCCAGACTTCAACAACATGCCGTTCATGAGCAAACCTTCGAATGAAATGACTCAAACTAACTTCCCCTACGCAACAAATCACAATAGGACAGAGGACCGACAGAACCAATTCGAACTGAACGCACCTCGATTTCAATGGAGACAAAATGATTTAGGGTCTCAAGGCGGATCGTTTAACAACGTTGAAAAACGGGAACATTACTCTGCGAGTAATCCGTCGAATTCGTTTACTGTGGGCGTCGGCAAGAACGACGCGGACTGGAAGTCGCGGAATACTGATCGTGCATTGCCAATGTAATGTTAGAACGTTTTGCAGTTCAAAAGCGAGATCAAATTTTTTAGAGAATTTAGTTAGCGAACGCAGGAACCTCTTACTCGGCTCGAGTATTTCAAAGATTATGTATAGTTTACTGAACATTAGCTTTCTACGTACGAATGAAGTCACAACAAAGGTGTAAGAAATTTCTTTGCATCTCTTGTCATGTCTCGTGTATATTTATTATCGTTGCATGTGCACAAGATTCTTTGCAGTTTCTTTAATATATATCGAATGTATGTTTTTTCCATTTGATTTAAATTAATAGAAGATTATAGATTACCTATTTAGAAGCAGTAGACAACTTTGATTTGTTTACTAAAATTCAGCCTACAGTATTTACAAAACCGAAAGAAGATTTGACGTTAAATACCGTTGATTTCAAACAGCCAAAAAGTTTAAAGTGTTCGTGTGTAATGGAGTTAAATATCGTTGAAATTCTCATAATCTTAATCCTGCTGGAAGGTTATCTAAATGTTCCGTGTCTCCTAGCATTTTTGGACTTTGTTGATAACATTCGAGTCAACAGACAAGCAATTTGAAATGAATTGATTTTTGATAGATTTGGCATTCCTGTAAGCTATTGTGCTACGATTTGGCGTGTGTTAACTTTAAGTGATGTGTGAAAGAAAAATGCATTATCTCAAGTGTTCAAAATCTCATGTCTTCTCATGTCTTATATTCATTCTCAAATCTGAGAACTAAAAATGTCGATCGTTCACTTTTTTGTTCTCCCTGTATCGTAGTATTAAATCCGTCATTAATTGGTATCATAATGGCCAGATCTAAAATACAGATCATAATCCATTTCAATGAAATTGCCATTCATATCATCATTAGATAATTTCAACAGTGCAGTGTTTTTGAAATCTTTAGCACGGTAGTTATGTCCAAAACTGCATCTGAAGTCAGCTGTACCAGGATGTGCATTGTCGGCAGTTGTTATGGAAACCTTCACAATCCTTTTGCACTTGCATAATTTCATGTTTAGCATGCCGACTAGGTTCTCTGGAGATGTTTTCTTTACAATGTTGTAAGAACATTCAAAAGGACATGGCATCTTGTGAAGTTCTTGTACATGGTGTTGATCCTACCAGCGATTTCGCCTAAAATCAAATGAATTTAAATTTTGTCTGCACAAAAAGAATATGAAACTATGAACTAGCTGCTAAGTAAGAAAAGATGTAACTAGTGCAGTGTTAGGGCTGTTAGACTATTCCACATTCTCTGATTCACCACCACACAAATTTACATGGCAGAAAGTAAGTGCTCAAGGAAGTGAGTAGCCCTTATTTGCACCTGAAGGGTTCAAAGTGCGGTATGGTAAAGTGATGAGTTACATTTAGCAAATATGAACTGTGTAGTAATATAAGAAAACACTGACTGAACAATTGCTCCACAAAAAGACTAATGTAATGGAATATTTATTTATTATTAAACCCAAGTGCTATAATTATGTATTTCTACAAACAAAGAAGTGTTTAAAAATAATAAAATATAAATAAATATGTGTATGTACAAATAGCAGTGTGGGGAAAATAGTTAACCAGGCTTTGGGAACTTGGAACACCTTCCTCTTTCAACTGACCATAATTTATGTAGCCTGGGTTCTGGTTTCTCTTAATACCTGCTTGACTTTTCTAATGCATTCTGAATTTTTATTGCAATTTCACGTACCATCAACTGATGACATGGGCATGACAATATCATTACATTAATTAATGTTAGCTTATAATTAGATTCGATGAAACACAAAGACCAGGTATATACCTGTTTAAATTTGGCTCTTGCATCTTCGAGGCGTTGATCCCATTCCTCATGTTCTGTGCAACTTGTGATGATCTGGTCTCCTTTGTCCTTCAATTCCTGCAGCGCTTTAATCTTCCTTCTAAGAAGCAGATCAATCATTTATTTGCTTAATCTTCCCCCACAAAACCTTATCTATTTATATACTGTGTTCTACAAACTGCAATCATTCATTTTCTATAAATTATTCCTTTTCAAGTTGCCCAATATTTAGCATTTTATAGCTAGCACAATGCAATTTTGCTCGACTTTAAGACTAGTTGAGTCCAGGACTCCAACAATGCTCTCTTATTCTCTTTTTGTGGTTAAAGGAGACTTGTTCTAGCTCCTCTGTTTATCACCAAGTCCACATAGGCAGGCACAGGAACCCCATCATCATTCTTCTCTGTAAACCTTTTCTTGTCTAACTAGACGGACAAAACGGCTTTAGTGAGCAAACTCACCAAGCGCTGATTAGGTGGCAAAGAAGAAGGCTGGCTGGATGCCTGCCCTCACATATGCTGAGGCTAAGAAAATGAAATCGCTAACACTTCGTACTCTCAGGGACTATTCTGAATGGACTGTTCTTGAACACTTAGTATCCTAATTAGAAAACATTGTTCTAACAAGGAAAGTTAACATTTATACCAACCGGTGAGATTTTTTCTTTAACCGAGCCAACCAAACCGTAGCAAAAGCCCATTGGTTTCCTGCCTGTTTCAAACAAACAGTTATAATTAGCTTTCTTTTTCTGTCTTTCTAGGCATGAGTTCAAGTGTTATAAATAGACATGGGTTGATAGCATGAGTATGTAATCCAACTAGTGCAGGTTCATCCTGCATAATACAGCAGGCTCAACCTGAAACACGCAATAGACCCAGACAAGTTGTGTGCATCAACTTTTTGCAGGTTTCTAACAAAGTTAAGGTAAGCTGTGAAAAATGAGCAATAGAGACAATGTGTGGGCATCTTCAATGGTCCTTGTATTAATCACGTATTATTAATTAGACAGGAAATGGGTAATTGTAAACCTTGCGCTCCTTCATCAGATATCTGCAACCATGACTTGACTATATTCAGATATAAAAACTTAATCAGAATCATGGTTACATTATAAATTAACATCACATTACATGATAAATTAAAGGTTACATTGCTTAATAAATTTCCACATTCAAAGCTAAATTGCATTATCTGTGTTCATTTCTTCCATTAGAATCCCATTAAATTTAAGTTTCCATTAATCTTATCTTTTGATTTTCTATGTTCTGATAGGTCATCTCAGAGTTCATACAAACTGTTAGTTTGAAGTAAATTGATCTAAATATTCGAATAAATCAACCTCTGTAGAAATCGCAGCAGACATGTCAATTCCTAAAGTAAAACCACGTTGCATTTCCTCAGTTCTTGACGAGGCTTCTGTATATCCTTCATTGTGGCCTTTTTCTGTAGACCTAATGTTAACCAAATTTCAAGTGCATGTAAAATGCATGAAAAAATGTAATGACAAATTTATTGTCATCCGCTGTACATATATTTAACAGGGTCTCATAATTCATTCGCTCAAGTATTCATATAGCGCCTCTTCAATGAAACTACTAAGAGGCGCTCCCGACTCCAGCACGGATAAACAGAACAGTTTTCAAGTGCTAAAAATAAATTGAAATAATTAAGACATCTTAGATCCAAAGAATCAATAGTAAGTTGATTGTACTCAATCATCAAATCATTAAATCTGATTAACAATGATCTATTTAGAAAGACGCTTTAATTTCATGTTTGTATCTCTTAATGTCACTATGTACCAGGCTGCGGTGTGTCAACCTGCTCTTTTTCATGAATTAAACGAATATATATATATATATATATATATATATATATATATATATATATATATATATATACATACTGACGGTGGGTGATCAATGATCATACAGCGATAGAAGAATGGTACAGCAATCCTAGAAGTCTTCGCTGTGTTTCTTCAGCTATCTTTAGAATCTGTTCAATTACATCTATGGACTGCTCATGCATCCATTTTAATGATACCGTACTACATCAACGCCAATAGTAAATTATTACCTGTTCTCTACCATCACAATATCATCAAACGCGTCGTTAACGTCACATTCGTTCGGAACGTCTGTTGTAGGCTTCATTTCTACTAATATTATACTGAATAAATTTTTACTGGAAAAATAACAACCAGCACAGCCTATGTTTACTGAAAATCGAGCCGATGATTCGCTCAAGGCATGATGTCAAATAAAAATTTCTATAGCGCTTTCAGTTCAAATATCATGGTAGAGGAAGCTGACAATTTTTCAAGAACACTTCTATTAATAAGCGTTGCCTGTCAGTAGTTAACTTTTAAGCTGGAACTATAAAAAATAAGGTTATTTTAGCGCCAAAATTAGTTTATTGGTTACGATATGATTTAGTTGACAATTTCGTTTATTTATTTCGGTGTATATTTCAAGGAAATCTGGGCTTATTTCTGAAACCTCAGTGGCAACACTGATGGCAAAACTACTTCCTTCCTGTTAATAAATAACGATTGTGAACACGAGTTTCATTCTGAAGTGAAAGAATTATTCAGTTCTAGTATATATAATATATATTATATGTGCGTGTTTACCTATCTGCTTTAACGCTATTTGGAAAGCGATTAACGATGTGCTCTATTGAACCGGAGGATGAAGAAGCATCGGCACGTGTGGAAGACTTGCAAAAGAAATTAGCAGCAGATAAGCAGGTGTGTACTAAATGTGGACTTCCAGCCATTATTATGCTTCGAACTGATGACATTTACTGCCGAGATTGTTTCTTGGTGAGAGCGACACACAGATTTCGTTGTGAGTTTGGCAAATCAAGGCTGATTCGAGACAACGAACCAGTTTTGGTGGCATATTCTGGTGGTAGAAATTCATGTGCGATGATGCATCTTATCCAGGAGGGCTTGAGTAAAAGAGCCTTGAAGAAGTTACGTTTCATCCCAGAACTTATCTACATTGATGATGATTATGACAGCAGAGGTTCAGTTCCTCAGGACCGAGAACATTTCTTCTCCAATCTTCTGACACAACTGAAGGAAACTGGTTTGAAATATTACATCTTTACACTGGAACAAGTATTTTACAACAGTCTTTCTCCTGTTATCTCAAACTGCAATGATGAAACAGACTATGATGGTGATGTTGCTATAAAAAAATTGTTGGCACTGGACAGAAGCAAACTAAATATGTTGATCAAATCGAGCACAACAGAAACATCGCAGGAGTCTCTCATCTCTCTCTTGAGAACGGAGCTGCTGGCATGCTTTGCCAGAAAAATGCAATATGGAAAAGTTGTGCTTGGTGACAGTGCATCTTGTTTGGCCTCGCGGTTGATATCTAGTATTGTTCAAGGACGAGGTGCTCAGATCCCATGTGAAATGGGTTTTGCAGATGATCGTCATGGCGATGTAACTTTTGTAAGACCGTTGAGGGAATTCACAAAAACAGAAATAGACATGTATAATGCTATCATCAACATCAGTCCCATAGTCATAGAAGAGAAAACCGAAGCCCGCAGTCTGGAGAATCTTAGCAGGCAGTTTGTGAGAGGTCTTCAAGCTGAACACGAAAGCACTCTGGCCATTATCTGTCGAACTGGAGAAAAGTTGGAGATGCCGGATGACGAAGTTCAGAAGATGGATCGATGTGTGCTCTGCCAGGCTCCAAACGACAGCATTGCGTCATCTGGTGCAGCAAGTGCAGTCAGTGCAATGACATTCTCGCATTCTATTCGTCACCTTCTCCAAGAAAAAAGCAATATAAAGCGCGATAGTGCTGCTATCAGCGACATTATCAGACCAGTAAACAAGACGGAGGAAACACCAGTGCAGTCTGCTGGGGTTGGTGATGTCATCGGTAGTAATGTTGAGAACAATGATGAACGATTTTTTTTAGGTCAACTGCTTTCTGGCCTATGTTATGGTTGCAAGTTGACAGTGAGAGAAATGGTTGATGTTGGAAAGCTACCATCTTCAATCATTCTGAAAGCAGAAGGGAAATCCAGACATCAGATACAACAAAGCCTTGAACAATTTCTGATTAATGACGAAGACAAACCATGACCTTTTCGAGAATGTCTACATCTGGTGAATGGGAAGCTGTCCAAGAAGTCGGGCTTACTAAGAAGAATGACTAACATCAACTGTTTCATTTCTTTATTCTTCCTCCCCCCCCTTCAAAACGTTCTGGATCCGCCACTGGCTGCGAACCTTGAACCCAGGACCATACGGTGGCGTTGTTAGTGAAGTCAACCCACCTGCAGGCTCTGATGCTAAGCGTTTGCCTTGACCACTTCTGCAAATCAATTCAAATGTTAATGAAGTCAGTTATTGTAAAGTCACAGCTATTGTAATATTGGAATGCTTCCATTGCTAGCTAGGTTGCACTGATGTAAGTGAAGTGGTTACTTCCACCATGTCCTTCGTTGTGAGTATAAAGATCTGTGTATCAGCATATTAGAACAATAGTAAATTGATTGAATTTAAACAAGTTACAAGCGCAATGGATAACACGCTGGCGTAGAGTGCGAGAGGTAGCAGGTTCGAGCCCCCGTTGGGCGAACATGCTTTGTAGGCTGCTATTAGCGTCGTGTAATTGCAAAGCTGTCTGTTCTGTTAGCAGTTAAGATTAATTAAGATTACTGCATAACTTGTAAATGTAAAGTGCAGTGCGTTTGCAGGCGTTGAGTTAAAGAAAAAAAGATAGATAACTTTTGTGTATGACGTAATTGATGTGCAGCTCTCGGTGTAGAGAACGAACGAACGTCTGTTGTTTACGGTAGATAAGTAAGTAAGTATATACTTTAATGAACCGCCTGCAAACGCACTGCGGGATATTATTAGATCTTATTGGCATTGCGGTTGTTCAGTTGTGCGTGAAGCGTAAATTCTAATGGTCGCATTATTTATTATATAATTATGAACTAATTTAATAATTATTTTCGAATGGAACGCCATGGGTTGTTCGTTGCGTCACTTGTCAGCGTGAACTCCTAAAAGTTCTGCGCCGCTGAACCATAACCGGTTCATGATTTCATCTGTAACCTCAGTTTTCAGCATGATGTAGCATCAATTAACTGCAGCGCAATCATTATATTGTTCGAGTTCCACAATTATTGCACCCAAGGTCTGATTAATCATTGGAACGCTTATGCAAACAACTATGTGCCCTTGTAAAGTATAGCCTACAGCAGGTCCTTGGACCCAGTGGTCATAGGCGCAACCACCCTATGGGACCCACGGGACGCGTCCCCCCAACTTTTGAGTGGTCCCCTAGCTTTAGTATTATGGTCCCCCCAACTTTTAGGACTTGATTCATTATGGTCCCCCCAAACTTTTAGGACGTGATTGCGCCAATGCCAGTGGTTAAAGTAGTTTGGGTGAGCAGTGGGAGCGCCAACAGTACTGTCAGCAGTGGGAACGATGATGTTTTATTGGGAACGTCCATGCTTCCAAGGTTGCATGCATGGTGAGCAGTGGGAACGCAAGGCAAGAAATTTGAGAGCAGTGGGAACGCCGTTCCCACGCATTTCCACCCACTTTAGACCCTGCTTGGACCCCACAAGGTGCATGAAATCTTATGACACCGAAAAAACATGCAATTATCATCATTGCTATTTTTAATGAATCCAACTTCTTGTTTGGCAAGAATCCTCATTCAGCTTCTGTTTAGGCAAGAGTTTGTTTCATCAATCCCACTTATATTTAGGCAGCAGTTATTTTTCATTAATTAAAAATTATTGTTCATCAACCCAGTTTTGATCCAAGCAATCTTGTTTTCATAATCCAACTTTTATTTAAATATATATTGAAATTTCTTCAATCCGACTTTCTTTTTGGGCAAGAATTCTTGTCGTCAATCCAGCTTGTATTCAATCAGCACTGAAACCCATGCAATAGTGATTCATGAATAAATTACACAAAGGCATGTTTACCCAAGTTTCTTACTGCCTGTCAAAGGTGATTGAAGCATCAGTTCTCTGGCTCTGTATAAGAATCTATATTAACAGCCTATGGTGGGTACACTGGGTAGCCTACCATGTCCATGGCCTGAGTATTGCTCTGCCGAAATATTAACATTAATTAATACCGCATTGCTACATGTTCTGACTCCAGTATGATTGTCGGGTCTGACAATCAGTTAGAGTTAACAGCGTCTGTTTCATCCTTGTCTACAGTCAAACCCAAATAAACGAATATTGATTGATTGATGATGAACCTTATAATTTTGCAGTAGGTCCTATTTCAAGTTTCTTATTTCAAAATGAGAATGAATTCAAATCCAGATAGCTCACTTATTTGTAAGAACATTGCTCTTGTTTTATGAAAAATAACTCATAATAATTATGAACTAATTTCCTCCGTATGTTTTTTCTGCATTGTAGTAGACAGTTAGATTCCCTCCAAGGCTTTTAGTCTGTCTCATGTACATGGAAGTTGGCTTGCATAGCAATTTTGCATATTAGCGACTAGTGGCAGGGGCATTCAGCATAGAGTGCTAAAGAAGTTTTTAGATTTTATTGAATGCAGTAAAGTCTATGGTGCTTTCTGACATTAAGGTCAAACCCAGAATATTGATTGATTGATGTTGAACCTTATAATTTTGCAGTTAGTCCTATTTCAAGTTTCTTATTTCAAAATGAGAATGAATACAAATCCAGATAGCTCACTTATTTGTAAGAACATTGCTCTTGTTTTATGAAAAATAACTCATAATATGAACTAATTTCCTCCGTATTCTTTTTTTCTGGATTGTCTTAGACAGTTGGATTCCCTCCGAGTCTTTTAGTCTGTCCAATTTACATGGAAGTTGGCTTGCATAGCGATTTTGCATATTAATGACCAGTGGCAGGTGCATTCAGCGCTGAAAGCTAAAGAAGTTCTTAGATTGTATTGAATACAGTGAAGTCTATGGTGGTTTCTGACGTTGCAGAGAAATCCCGGTGAACACATGCAACTGCTTCATACAGATTTGGTTACAAATAGAACAAGATAATTTTCAGTGATGGGCACTTGGCGCACTTTTAACTACTCTAGTTACTGACTACTAGTTATAATTAATTTTAAGTTGTTAACAAGTACTCGGAACGACATTTAGTGATAAGTTATAAAAACTAGTAATGACTGCTCTATTGACGAGTAGTTAGTCACCAATTTTGTGCAATAAACAAATTCAATTCAAAGTATTTGAACTACCACTGATCGAAGTAGTTAGTGCCCATCACTAGTAATATGCTTAGATTAAAGATGAAAAACTCCTGTTTTGTTGTTTGGTGCCATTTCTGTTCATAATTGGTGATTACATGTTGAGCTTGAGTTTCTCATAATAACAGTCACCAATTAACCTTGACGAGACTATGACAACTTCTCTGTTCATTTTCTGTCAGCCTGGCTTGAATGTCAACAAAATAACCTGACTAATATTCATTCCTAAAAAGGAAACGTCCTGCCTCTTATAATCTTACTGCAAATGTAATATACATTCAACTTTTTTAAAGCTACCAACTTTTGTAGGCTGGTAGTAAACCTACAGAGCTAAAGGCTTGGAAAGAAAACCTTAGGTTTAGCATCAATTGTTCACCCAAGTGGATGTGCCTGTCACTCTCGCTATCTTGAATACTTCTTTAAAATATATATTACGTACATTATAGGTTATGTAACACATGAAGTGGTAATTGCCTCAAAGATTTACATTCGGATTCCACTGTGAATGCTCGCAAGTAATGCCTGGCATCAACCATTCTTTGTTACAGGAAGTAGTGTGCACCACTCAAACTCTTTTAAAGTCGCCGCTGGTAAAATTCTTGCTTCAGTATGCTCGGCCCACTCAGGTCCCAGCTGTCTCTGCACGAGATCCTCTGATGCGCTTCTACGAGAAGTCTGACTGGGTTGACATCTTTGTAGCATCATTCATGACTTTTTCGGACTTCATCAGCAGCGTTTTGGCTTTCCAGCTGGTCGCTTTAGTGTGATTCATTTGTGTTTTGTTCACAAATTAAGGTTGTTCGGAGTCGCTGGATGTAGGCACCGAATAGTAAGCGAAAGATTCGCCAAGAGAACGACAGCGTTGCTTCAGTAACTGGTCAAAGAGATTGTCGGCGCTTCTCCTACGATATCTGCGTCTACGGTTGAAGTTTGTATTCTTGTTACGGTCATCGTCACGGTTGAAGTTTGTATTCTTATTAGGTTCATCGTCACGGTACGAATGGCGTACATTTGTGTTAGTGTTGTCTTTTTTGCCGCTGCCAGAAGTCAGGCGTTTGTAAAGTGATTTAGGTTTTTCTTTCTTTGGACTGTTCTGAGAGCTGGCAGCGTTTTTGTCACCTGTATCGACGTGCTCGTTCGACTGTTTTAGTGAAGTCTTAAGTGGGGCAGTGGCACTGTCATCAGCCTTTGGAGCTACTTCCGGTGGCTGTTTTGGCTGTGTGGCATTTGCATTTGGAGGAGGATGAGCAGGAGGAGGAGTACTTGCACTACCTGCTAAATCGCCTGTCTCGTGTTTTTGGGGACTTGCACTTGGTACGGGACTTGTGGCGTCGCTTCCACTCGACGGAGTAACGCTTGAGGAGTCGCTTTCATTTACCGATTCGTCGGACCTTCCTTTACGCACTCTAGCGTCTGCTTTGTTCTCTGATTGAAATGCATCTGATTTTGCGGAGTACTGCTTCTCCTTCATTGCAGGATCTCCACTGTTGGGTTCGTTCCTGTTGTTGGCATCTCTTGCCCTTGACGAGTCGCTCATGGGAGCGGCGCTGCCTGATTTGTTAATCTTTTTGAACGGAACAAAGAAGTACATAAAGATCATTGCGACTAATATTATTGCCAGAATGATACATGCTATGGAGGCAGGGTTGTCGTTCCAGGCAGGACTTGGAGGTGGATTCTGTGCTGTTGAATGTTTAGATCTTAGCGTGGTCATTCCTAAGGCAGCTTCCCCTACCTCAGCACCTTCAGATGTATGATTTTTATCGTTGTCTTTGGTTGTGTTGCTCATCTTTACTGTGCCCTTAGATGTTGTGTGCTTTTCCCCTTCTGCTGTTTTATTTTGTGTGTTCTTTCCAGCTTTGTGTAGCTTCCCTGTTACTGCTGCTTTTGTGAGGTTTGATATATCCTCGTCTTTGTCCGTTTCGTTCTGTTGCTGTGTGTCATCATCGATGCTGGTGTTTTTCGATGTGACATTGTTGCTGGACTCGTCCAGTGTTTCTGAGTCATTTGTTTCTGAGTCATTTGTTTCTGTGTCATTTGTTTCTGAGTCATTTGTTTCTGTGTCATTTGTTTCTGAGTCATTGGTCTTTTCATGTTTTTTCAAATCTTTGATATTTCCATGTTTTGAGTCTTTGGTCTCTTCGTCGGAGTCTTTGGTCTCTCCCTCTTTTTCGGATTCTTTGGTCTCTCCCTCTTTTTCGGAGTCTTTGTTCTCTCCCTCTTTTTTGGAGTCTTTGGTTTCTCCCTCTTTTTCCGAGTCTTTTGTCTCTCCCTCTTTTTTAGAGTCTTTTGTCTCTCCCTCTTTTTTAGAGTCTTTTGTCTCTCCCTCTTTTTCTGAGTCTTTGTTCTCTCCCTCTTTTTCTGAGTCTTTGGTTTCGCCCTCTTTTTCCGAGTCTTTGGGCTCTCCCTCTTTTTTAGAGTCTTTCTTATGTTTTAGCTTCTTTGATGCGTTCTTTTTCCCTTTCTTCGATTTGCCGTGTTTGTGTTTATGCTTCTTCTTCTCTTCCTTGGAGTTCTTTTTCTTCTTCTTTTTCTTTGATTTATTTTTCCTTGATTTATCTTTCTTTGATTTCTTTTTCGACTTCTTCAGGTTTTTGTTTTTCCCTTTCTTCTTCCGCTTTTTCTTCTTTTTTCCCTTCAACTTTTTTGACTTATCTTTTTTCCTCCGGTGTTTTGATTTCTTTTTTCTCTTCGGCCTCTTTCTTTTTATTCGTCTGTTTCTTTTCTGCCTCCTTAGCTCTTTGGTCTTTTCTGCTTTTGTCTTCAGCTGTTCTAGTTCCGTTTTGGACTTCTCTAGCTCGTTTGACTCTTTCCTCTTCTTCATCTCCTTTAATTTCATATTGTGCTTGTTCAACTTTTTGGATTTCTTTTTCTTATTCAGCACTTTTGAATTCTTGTGTTCTTTCTGCAGCTGTCTCGATATTCTTCTGCTTCTTTTGTGTCTCATCGACTCTTCAGCAATTAGTTTTTTCACATCCAGCATTTTGGACATCTTTCTCTTCTTCAGTCTATTCGATCTATCTGTAGACTTCTCCAGCTTCTTGAAGTTCTTGTTTTCGTTCTCTGACTTCTGTTTGGACTTCTTCGTTTTCTCCGATTCGTAATTCTTTAGTTCATGTGATTTGCTCTGCGACTGCATATTCGTTAACATTTCCGATTTGCCTTTTACCTTTTGCTGTTCTGATCCTGAAGTCAGGTCGTTTTCCTCAGCCAGTTCGTGCGTGTATCTTTTTGCGCGTCTTACGCTGTCTCTTTTTCCCGCCATTGCGTCATATTGCTCTGACGATTTTTGCGTTTTTCTAGCGCGTTGAGATTCGTCGTCATTAGGCCAACTGATTGTATTTGGCGTTGCCTTTGCGAATCGGAGCCGTCGGTTGTGAGATAAATGTCGTTTAATTGTCGTATCGATGTCGGAGCATTGCTGCATTTTCTGACGATTGCACGTTGCGGCCCTGTCGAGATATTCACCAACCACAACACCACGGGCTGTAAAGATGCAGACAGTTGTAATCCATTCGCAAAGGCAGATGTCATAATTCTGCATCAGCCAAACCGTTTTCGTATGCGGCTTACTACTTAAAAGTATCGACGCTAGGCGGCGGTGAGTGGTTCTTGCGCTCCGCAAGTAAAGCGTTCGAAGAAACCGCCAAACGGCCATGGTGTCCGGCGAAATATCATCCAAGAGGCTTTCGTTGAAATTTAAGACCATTATGGTACGTATTGGATACAACGTCCTGGGGGTAGTAGTGCTGTCGATGCTACCGTGATTGCTCGGATCGAGTTGCTTAATGAATGGGTTGCGTTCAATGCATTGCCTTACAGCCGTCGTGCTCACCTGTAGGCATTCGAAAACTACGTCTAGAACGCGACACGATCTATCGCAAGCATTGGTCTCGTGAAGGAATACGAGAACAAGGATTAACCCTGGTAGATTTTTGTGCCAACAGTCCGTCATTTCGCCCTGACATGAACGCCACGCTGTCTATTCTTGAGAAACTGTTTACACCGCTATGAAAATCATATTAATATCGCTAAGCACTGAAAGCGGACGATGGCATACTTGTCAAAACAGTCGGTATCTTACCAAATCGTGTAAACCGCGCCTTTACGTATCACTGACACACAGGCCTATTTATTACACTCGGTCTAATAGTTTCGCTATAAGAAAAAAACGTGCGTCTTCAGTAATCCAGAACAACAAACCAGTTACTTCCGGCAATAATACGTCATTAACAAACTACGTAATAATATGACGTCAGCATGTTATGATATCCTAAAATCTACCGCGGTACATGCAAAAGCTTTGATAGGCCTATGTCAAAGTGTATTCCAATAATACGCATTCGACACAATGGAAAGGATTTCTGGAGATGACAATTATAATTATTAGGCTATAGACATTTTGAACGCTTAACTCGACTCTTCGTAGCCTGTGTTGATTTATAAATTAATAACGTTAGGCGCGTGGTCCTGCGTGGCGTTTTGTTTGTGAGTCTCTCAACTAGTCGAAGTTTTTGTCTCGTTTTAAGGGTGACGTAGTTATTTGATTAACCAGTTCTGTAGGCCTACGTTTATTTAGCCTACCATGTTTGTACACCAAAATGCGGATGGATAGCAAGATTATATTAAATGTAGGCCTATAACGCGCCTAAACAAAGAAGAATCTTGCACGAAAGCGCGTAGCAGGAGGGTCTAATCATAACATGTCTTAAACAAAGAAGTCGTGAGGTTTTTCTTGAAAGCGGTTAAGATGATTTATTAATTGTCTGGAAGTTTATTCTGTTCAGTTGGACTGGACAACTAGTACAAATATAGGAGCTTAGGCTAAATGGTTTCCAAATTTTCTAACTGAACGTAGGCCTACACACCAGAAAGTCAAAAAGACACGAAGTTTTGTCTCGTTTTTAAGGACTTCATGGACTTGATTTAGTTGACTGATCTACCAGTGCTGTATTTTAATTACCATGTATGTTGGCCTACACGAAAACGCGGATAGCAATTGGTCAATTAAAGAATATTCATATCTCTGTAATAATATACTAATGGTAAGTAGTCAAATTCTGTTAAAAGTTAAAACAGATTTGTTAAAATTTGGTTCTTAAGTCTAAACGGTAAACGAATGACATTTCATCTGCATAAACTATTCACTTTTGACTCCCCTTGAATCGGTGTAATCTAGTCTCCTCCTAGGGAATCAATTTCTGGGCGGGGAGGAGGGGACAAACGAGCGTTCGGTGGACGATCGTTAATTAAGGCACGTATCGTCGAGAAGGGTGAGTCCATCACAAGTCTGCAAGTAATTCCATTGCTTTATTACCTTAATTAACAAAGTCTATTGATGAAAAACATAAAACTTTATTATCATTCACAGTTAAATATTTCTTTTACAGTAGCCTATACCTATAGTGATCACCTTTCCAAGTCTGTTAATAAAAACATGAAACTTTAATTATAATTCAAAGTTCATTTCTTTCACCTGGAAATTAATTACCTTTAGATTCCTAATTGAAACAAGGTCTATTGAAAAAGTATATTTCTTTTACTTAGTAATTACTTTTACAAGGTCCGTTAAGAAACATAAAACTTATTCCTAAGTGGTGAATATATAGCTACCATAATCTAAGTTTAGTAGGGAACGAAGGGAAGGATGTATCCCCCACCATGTTGGTTAGTAATCATGCAGAAAACACAAATAATGAAATAGCAAAGTCTAGTTTCTAAGCAAACAGATTCATCTTCGTAACCAAAAGCTTAATAGCGATGCATACATGAATACACACAATGCGCATTATGTCAACTAAAAAATTCACTGCAATACACAATTATAGTATTAAAAATTATACAATGCTATTAATCCAATACAGCAAACGCACTAAGTTTCCTATTTATTAATCTTTTGTTTACAGTAATCAATGACAATCACGATTACTTCACCCTGTCTGTAATTATCCAATGTATATTCCCAAAAACTTATTAAAATGATGATTGCAGATAATCACACTTCACAAACCTATTCAACGGGTTTAAAGATCTGATAGCCGCTAACTGTGACGCAAAAGATATGCAAGACAGAAACGAGGATAACATAATTAACGTAGAGTACAGAGGAATATGTCAACTGCAGAAATTTGATTCAAGACGTTAATGAACTGCAAATGTGTACGCGCAATTCTATAGAATAGCAGCTCTAGAGAAACTCATTCAAATGCTCTCTAGTTGGCAACACAAGACCATGATAGAAAGGTATTCGAAAAAGGGTCATAGTAAGGAAATGGTCAGGTACCATGTTATCAATATTCCAATGTCTACAATCAATTTAAAGTATACATCTCACTACAGTATTATAGATGGGGCACATGCTTAATTGCTTATAACTATTTGAGATAGTCATGGGATGGACCTTACAGACATACGTGTTTTGTGCAACAGATAAAATAGAACATGTCAAATACTAAATTGGTGGCCTTTCAGCTAAAATTTGCAAGTGTGATCCAAACGATCAGCAACGACCTCCCATTATTTTATAGAGCAAACGCACACCTCTTTAAAATGGAAAACTGCAAGTCCAATAAAAAAACAAAATTAAAACTTAGTCAAAACTTACAGTGAGAAGCTTTTTACATCACTATCTATAGCAGGCAACATGTTATACTCAACCTAATGAAGTTTCTGTAAATTAAAGTTCTAGCGACAAAAAGCACAATGCTTCAATAGTACGGTACCTGTTAAAATTGCAAGCAAGCAAAGATAAAACCTAAGCAAAGTTCGTAAGTAACTAAATAAAACAATCAACCATGATTTCAGTAAAAATTGTCTTCTATTAACTAAACAGAATCGAATTCTACAACAAAATCAACGCACCAAACGTGGCAGCAGGTTGAAACGTGCACATTTTTACTACAGCATACAATCTACGCCAAGAATCGCTGAAAATTTTGTTCTTCATGTGCAAATCTATCTATCTATTAGTAACAATAACAAACTCTTCTGTTTAACCGTATACATGTTTTCTATGTATTGTAGTATTGTCTCTATGTTACTAGTGAACCAAGTTTGTTAACGCAACTCACTTCCCAATATCGTAAATGCCAACTGGTTGGCACGGTGTCGCCCGCATTTGAACTGCAACACTTAACAACACGCACACAGCGCTGACGAGTGTATCGACAATTTGACGTTTTTGTTGCTGTTGATGGTGACAACGTCTCTCGAAATCCACTCCCCGATCCGACCGTCGGTTCGCGTCTGAGATGGCCAAGCATCTCCCGAGCATTCACTATCCGTGATAGTGAATGCTTTATAGATTGGTACCAGTGAGTGTTGCGTTAACAAACTTAGCTAGGCTCACGGCTGACCAGACTAACTCGCAACCACAACTTGCGCTTTCCCTGGGTTGAAGTCCAAGGAAAGACAATTTGGAAGTTGCGAAGTAGATAGCTCAGCCAAAACACTACAGCAGCGAAAACAAGAGAATAATCGTGTCGAAAGCGTGGGTCGAATCCGTTGTGTCGATCTCTCGGAGGGTCATCACAGCCCAAGCGTACTTTGATGCTATTAAACTTAACGTCAGCTCCACAGTCCGATTCGTTCAGATGGCAAACGGAAGGAAGGAATTTGTGTAAGTAGTAGAAGTCCACGATTCCACTTGTGTTGTAGAAATGGTAATGTTGAAGGGTTGAGGATGGAACGGCTGAAGGGTGCGGATGATGTGGGTTGTTATCTGGACTGAGAGCTTTGGTTAACTTTAGGATGGCATCGCAGCATGATGAGCCGGGATGCCCTAGTAAGCCTCACTGTGCAGGAGGGCGGCCGTTGACGACACTGGAATATAAGGTGTAGATCAAGTTGTAGTTCTTGAGCTGACACAGCTGGTGGTCGGTCTTTCGGTATCCCTTGTAGTGAGTGATCTCACCAGACCTCAGGCACAGCTCGGAAGCTGCGGACATCTAACAGTACAAAAACGTTCAAAATTAGTCATGCTACATATATGTACCGGTAATTGATATTTTGAGTTGTATTTGCTTAGTCCGTCTTCATTAGAACTCATGTTGTATGTTACTAGCCAAACTATTCCAAAAAGGTAGACAGAACAGTGAACACTGCTCTTCTGTGGAAGTTTAGGAATATTTATGGCAACAGAATTTTTATATCACTGAAAAATGTTCAACACCGCGGACTATTAAACATAACAAATAAAAGATGTCTTATAAACTCTGCCTTTAAATTACATGACCTTTGCCTAGTAGACTGAACAACTGGGAAGTTTGTCCCAACAGTTTAGACTTAGATGATAACGACATAGAGTTTGGACCAGTGTTCAAATAGCACGGCAAAATCCATGCAAAAGAATCATGCTTATATAATTACCTCATTGGCAAAGAGAGTCATCTGGAATTTTCCAGGTCTGAAGATCTCCAGAATCTGTGACACCAAGTCATGGTAGGACTCCTGGAAAGAAGACAATTCTGTTGAAATCATTTGCAGATCACTTACCACAATATAAAATTTTTAAAACCATTTTCTGTTACTTGGGACAATAGGGTCAACTGTGCCTTGGACTGCTACACATGAACAACAGAGCTAAAAAATCCTCTAATCCTCTGTGCAATAAAGTAACATAATCACGTTTTATGGCCTCTAACAATCATCCATTGCCGTCTCCACAACTGAAATGTTTGCTTAAACAAGTTATTTGTATTACACACAGAAAAGGTCACAAAAAAGAAGAAACTTACCACCGGGACATTAGTCTCAAAGCTCACATACGAGAAGTCTGGTTCCGGAGTGATGTGGATGGTGAAATAGCCGCCCTGAAACAAATAAAAAAATGATCTGATATCTGTTTTAACTGTTTACCGTTGTTACAAACAGAAAAGATGCAGTAAATTACTATTTAAAACAAATATTGTAGGCTTGATGATGACAATCCATGCAATCCGTGGCTCATTTCTCTCTGTGACAAAACACAACTTCACTGTTCACTATGAAGCTATAGTCTCAAGCACATATAATTGGGCTATCCTAAAGTCGTCTGATATCATTTGATTACATTATAATTAAATGCCATTTAGATTTAACATTAAACCATAACAGTTAACAAATTTTAGCTAAAAAAATGACATCCAACAAACAAACTAACTGAAAGTTACAGCAATAAATATTTTATAGTGGATGTCAGCTAATTAACGTTGTAAGGGGGTAGATAGGTCTAGTTGCATGTGCTTGTGTGGGGAGGGTCCCCAAAGTGTATGAGGTGCAACAGGGGAAAGGGGAGGGTTGAAATATGATTTTTTGGCATATGTAACATATGGACGAGCCCTTATATTGTTCAGAGCAAATGAAACGCGCTGGAAAAAGTGGTTTTTCTCAAGCGGATCACTGAAAATTGTCTATTTACGGCAATTATTATTTTCGTTAATATTTTTATAACCATCATCATCATTTTTAAGTGCAGCTGAGCAATACTGCATAGGCTAACCAATGTCCTGGAGTAGATAAGATCTTTAAGATACACTACGAACAACAATACGAAAAAACTATATATTAAACATACATTTGGTAGAATGCCATTCATTGAGTATCCACAAGGGCTGAACAAGAAGTCGTCAATCATGGCGCCAGGGATCAAACCAGAAATACCAGACTTCTACAATACAAAAGAAACAAAAAATTAGACATAAAGCAAAATTTCATTGTAAACAGACCACATTCAGGCATACTTTTAGGGTTGCCAGGTCGTCCTGAGGAAATTACCGAACTATGGTGAGTGCGTACAAATGGTGTGGGGGTGATCCAGGAATATTCGGGAGGCCAACCTCAGAGGTCATGGGCAACTTAGGTGCTCGGAGGTTCACAAAAGACAATGCAGTAAAACTTGAAAAGCTGCTTTCAAAAGTTAAAGCAACTGCCATCTCAATCATTGGCAGTGAGTGAATGGTTGATTCATTCCGAATGCAATATCTGGCAACTTGCAAGTTTGGATGTGTTCAACTTCAGATCGTCATGGAAGCTGCACTCTGCCACCCTTGCAAATGTAGAGTTCGGAATTGCAGCTTTGATCAAATGTTTGTTGCTGATGATAATCACCTTGTGCTGTCAGCTCGTAGAGCTCTAGCGATCGTCCTGACACACATTCTCCATTGTTCTCTGTTCGCAGACAAGTCCCTCAGTTCTTCCAAATTCATGCCAGTTATGATAATAATAGCTGATGATAATAACGGGTCTATTATTTACCAAAGGATAATTGAATTTATTTTTTAATAACTATTTTTGTGTGAAAATTACAAGATAGAAAAAAATCATGAATTTGCTGTGTGTCTCACATCTGTGTTCGAAATTTCACCCAATATATATATATGGCAGATAAACCGCTTTTGTCTGTCTGAAAATCATGACACTCCATAAATGTTCTTCTATCAGATATCAAGACAAGTGAATGTGATTTTTTAATAATGCTAAACCATTTAAATTAAATACCTGAATGTCTGACAACTCTGTACAATAAATGATAATAAGAGCAAATACATGTACGTACATCCGTCAGTTCAGCCGCAGTCAAGCCGTAGTCCTGAGTAAACATGGCCATCACGTTTGGATCGACCTTTGTCATGATTACGTTTACACAAATTAAGGAAAGCACAGTTTTAAGACAGCATGAAAGCAAAGAGCTCTACAGAACAAACTTAACATATAGCGTCTCAGAGTAAATTGAAATTTTTAAAACTATGTGTGGCAAGAACCCTTTAAAGGTCCAATACACATTCACATCATCACCAGTTAGCAGGCTTCGTTGCCAATCAACTTTTTTTCTGAGTTTGATACAAGTTTAATTAACAAACTGTTTCAAGCCATATCTAATTTAATAATCAATCAATCAATCAAACGAGCAGCTCTGTTTCATTTACCTCAACTTGTCCAACTCTACTAATGAATAATTAATTAGACTAATTTTTAACAACAGAAAAACAACAGACCAGACAGTTCATATCACAAACTGCACTGTTATCTGGTAAGTGAGATACTTGAATCGAACACTTGATTCACATTAACACAGAGTCATTCAATTATACTCTGGTACTTCAAACGTTTCACACAAGTGGCTTAATTAATTGTGTATTGATGGACGTATAATGAACTTACACATGTATTTTTGACAGGAATATCGGTATGTAGGTGATTTAAGGGCCAATCCAAAGGCATCGCTATCACAAGTACGACAAACAATTGTATTTTAAACCCACCTCCACTCTTGCAATTCGTACATATTGTGGAATCCCCCCCCCCATGTATACATACAAGTAAGATTCTCTAACCCATCTTACAAACGTTAATTAGCTGAAGTCATCTGCGAAACATTTATTTAACATACACTACTATTTATTTTTTTAAGCATCATATTTCTTAGCTGAACTTTGTTAACTGTCAAGATTTACTGTGTAGATTTAATCAGAATTTAATTATAATACACTCAAATGCCATCGGACAACTATAGGATAATATAGAGCTATAAAAACTATAGGATAATATAGAGCTATAAATAGGTCAACGTGGACGTCATAATTAGAAATTTATTCTGCACACGTACATTTGTTGAGTCCCCTCCATGTCGTACGCAAATTAGTAAGCAAATCGCCCAAACCCAGTGACCCGTTCCCTCCCAGCATACCTAATATACAGACAACCTCCAAAAATCCAGGTTGACTTAAAACTAGATGCTTGATCCGAATTCAAAAGCAGAAAGGATATTTCCAGCGTCTGATCAGGTTGGCGCACACCAATGTTGTCGATGGTGAAGAGATACCTTAACGAAAAGCAGATTACAATTATATTTATCTTATTTTTTAAGGCAATTTCATATATATAGCATTTCTTCAATGTTGCCTAGTCAGGAGCACTTCCAGTCTAACCCCGGTCGAATAGGACTGTGAGAAATGAGACATAGAGACCGATAGGCATTTGACGAAGAGTATTATGGAGCACATTCCAGGTTGCAGGGCCAGCCACGGGGAATAGCAGTCTTTAAACAGATCTGCGATTTCGTTCGAGAAGTTCATTTGCACGGAAACCCTGTTCCAAACAATCACATTGAGCAACTAAACCTGAGACTTTTGGATGGGTTTATCTTTCATAGAGTCCATAACTTGGTTGGATGGTCATTGGTCGTCCAAGGTCAAACATTAGAGAAACTCAAACACTGATGCCTAGACTAAACTCTGACTAGCTGCATGTTTTGAAGTCACTGGCATTTATAGAATACCTTAGCAGTACCTGTCAAAGGCGCTGAAGTCCTTGCAAGTCTAGCTATGTTTCTGGTCACCATTCACTAAATTTAGTTAGCACTGCCTGGTTAGCATTAGCCAGGTAGCATTACATTATCAGCTGGGTAGCATTACAAAGTGACTAACATTATGAATACATGAGATGGAGGATGATAAAAATGACAGCTTACCAGCAGTCTTGGTTGATCTTGCCAAGAGCATAAGCTGCACCACCTGTTACAAAGCAATAGACAACAATAGGAATTCTGAATTCTCATTACTCAACTCCATCTTAATTCATTCTTACGTGTGCGTGCGACAGATAAGGTGGAAAAGTGTGCCGTGTGAGTAAATTATCAGAGTCAAGCTTATTAGTTTTTGCCGAGGAATCTAGAAGGCATTAAGTGAAATTATTATCATGATTTGTTTTTACCTGTGGTAAACACAATTCCCAAGAAATAAGTTTACGAGAACCAAATGAATTAAATCTGAGAGATCAGACCTTGTCAAAGTTTTATCATTCGATCTAAAAATTTAATTTAAATTTCTACTTTCATATCAAAGCACTGTAACATAACAGAATAGTAGAAAGTTGACAAGTGTAAGAAATAAGTAGCAAGGAATATACAACGTTACTAACATATACTGGTAGCATTTAGAAACATAGTACTAAACATAAAGAATGTTTAGTACTCTTAATACTATAAAAAAAATAGTCACGTGCTGCAATTTCAGGTTTACAGTCCAAAGTAGTATCCATCACGAATGTCCCTAGTTTTTCAACTGCATGGCATGTATTGTACAGACTGTCTACAATCTGCAGCTGTATGGAACAACAGACTCGTGACACAAACACATTCACCACATCGTCTATTTTAAACATTTGTTTATGCAAGATCTCAAAGTCTTCAGAGGAGACAGATTTTTTTATGCAGAAGAGCTACCAACGTTGTTGCTTCTCACAGCTGTAGAAGCACGCTGAACCTTTGCTCTGTGCAAGTGATCTATCTGTTGCAAGACCGCACAGGAATTTGAAAGTATTAAATAACGGGTAAGTAATTACGAAACGCTTACCGTCAAATATGGTGTCCAAGGTCGCAACCTGTTTGAAACACAAAACGAATTCATCAAATATGCATAAAACGAATGCCAAAATGAAAACCAGGGCCAAGACTCTAGATCACAAGTTTAATCTTTTTATGGATCATAGGGCAAACATGAATACTAAGCAATAGTCAGGCCAAATTCGATTTGCAGCATTACCATTGGTACTATGTAACATAGCAAAATATGCTAACGAAAGACTAAGCTGACTGATTCATGGTGTATTTAACTGAATGGCCAGTGCAAAATAATTAACGTTGATTCACTCTTCATTCATGATTCAATATCGTTAATCGTTCTAACACCAATTAAATGTCTGTTGAACCATCCAACACAATGTCATGTCAAGCTCTGCTTAATCCTAGACACGTTCAGGATTAGATTCTGCGCCCCACCCATGGTACTGCTCTCACACAATCAGCCTCTTGAATAGCAACAGTGGTGCTCTTAATATAAACTGCTTTGCAATAAAACACATGAACCAGTCAGTCGTGACCTACATAGTCAGTTATCTCAAGTGCTCCAACATAATAATAACAACATGGTATTTGGCCCGTTTTTCAGCCTTCATCATAATATCCACGGCACATGATGAAACTCAGCCAGACAGCAACATAACCAGGCCAGTGTCGCGTGACAGCCCCCCCTAATCTGACTTGCATCTTGAATGACCAGAGTCATTGAGATTTGGTCTGATCAGATTAAAAGTCGGCAAAGTTCTTCCTGAGAAATGCACAAGAGCGACATATAAACATCCGCACTAATGGTACTTATGCAGAAAAATCTGCACAGGCTGACAGAGTCCGTGTTGGAATTGCTGGAATGTGTCAATCTCAGTCTACAAACATCACAAAATGTTTTCCTAAAGTTTCTTTTCATCTTCAGATCAGAGCAAATAGTTCTCGTCATTCTAAACTGTAATTCTATAGTTTCTGTCTCAGCGTCTAGTTCTTTTCAAAAGGTACACACTGCTGCTGCCATTATCACTGGATAGCTAGCTAGCTGCCAGAATAGCTACTCGCAACTGTTTTGAAAATCTCTGATCAATTACTTCTTCATGGCAAACTGGAGCAAAACTATTGCGTTGCCATCCACTGAAACCTTCAGAAACTCTGACGGGCACTGGGCAGAGGCCAATACCTATCACTACATGTGTCAATCAATCAATCAATCAATCAATCAATCAATCAATCAATCAATCAAGTTCATTTTCGGTATCAGCTGATTTTTAATCAGTATCAGGTTAAATCGCCAGCAATCCTTCCAGAATATATCGTTGTTAAATTTTGCTAGGTATACAGCATGGTGCCATAGTTGAGACTGCAACACGTCATTCCAGGAGGTACCAGTAACAATTCTGCCCTGAAAAGACGTTTATTTTCGAACTGTCACATCTCAATGCATCGGCGTCTCGGGAGAGTTACAACATGGTTGAAAATCACTGGACTGGAACCCGGTTCTGAGGGTCATGGAACCACCCCTAACATCAGCCTGTTGTTATAATGTGTAATTGTGTACTCATATAACACCATTACTAAATGCATAAGCACCAACTGACAGCAATTCGCGGCACTAATGACATGTACATAAAGAATGCGCTCAAGGTCCCTACACATCCAATATGCTTGAAAAAGCTGCGCTCGACACCTGACGCCTTAAGACAACATGAATAGTCCTCCAGCAAGTGCAACATCAAACCAAAAATAACAAGCCACGGATTTCCTTAATAACCAGTGCCGCCTGCTATAGAGGATAAGTACTGCCAAAAAACAAGTATCAGTACATACCTCGTCGTCGAAGCTACGGTGAGTATCTGGCTGAAGTTCGGGTCTCATGAAGTTCTTGTGAGAGTAGAAACAGTCCTGGCATAACAAATCAAACACAGAATGTAGGAAGGTTTACCTATGCAAAAAAATCTATTTTCGATCTACCCCTGCTGCAAATCATATATTTTGTGGCATTACCCATGAGCTCATCTATTCCCCTCAATACAAAAAATATAATTAGCTACAGTCATCCATAACACATTTATTTTCTCATAGGATTTTATTTAAAAAAATTAAACATCACAATTATTTGCTCGTTCAAATTCGTCAACTGTAACAGGCATACTGTTTTGATCAGAACAAAATTGAATTCTAATATAATCAGACGCCATCGACGATCAATAGTTTAAAGCAGAGTTATAAATATTCTAATGTGGACATCATAATCAGACATTTATTCTGCATTATGTACATTCTGTCGATATCTACCCCCTCCGTGTATATGATTCGCTTGAATCCGGTGACCCATCCCTTCCTGCATATGTAATTTATGGACAGCCCTCATCGAAATTGATGTGGTCAGACGGTCTACGCCAGTAGGTAATAATTTAGTGCAATCAAACATCTGATCATCTAACATCAGGTATGTATGTATGTATGTATGTATGTAAGTATGTAGGCCTATGTACGCATGTATGTATGTATGTATGTATGTATGTATTTGCCACTCAGTAGTTTCTTGAAAGGGCGCTATATAAATGCTCTGAATGAATGAGTATGTATGTATGTATTCATTCATTTCTCTAGCACCCATCAAGGTTACTACTCAGGAGCACTCCCAACTCAACCACGGCTGAAAAGGAGCTTCAAAGTTGCGATAAAATGCATATGAATAAACCCTAGGCATAAGGTGTAAGCCCACTCCGTACCATACTATGCACCATCTGCCCCTCTGCTGGTGGGCCTGATTGACAGAGGAGGTAATCACAGCACCCGGACCTACATTAGCCTTAATGTAGTCCTGTGTACACCGGTCTAAACAAAGATAAGTGTCCCAGTTACAGAAAGTTCATCAGTAAGTAAACAGTGTTGAGATAACCAGGAGAGCAGTCACCAGTGGTGGCCTACTGCAAACATTGCATAGTCCACACAACAGATTCCCAGTGTGCCTCCCCTTAATGCTCTGCTCCTTCTCTAGAATCCCTTCTCAAGCATTCCTCTCTCATCATAAGACAGTTTAATTTAGCTGTGCTGGTGTTGGGAGCGTCTCTGAGTAGTCCCCTCGAAGATAGCCCTCTTATACAAATTAATTTAATGAATAAATGAATGACCATTGACCATATAAGCAAAAAAATCAATCATTCGGTTTTATCGAGACACATGCATCCCAGTTCCCAACAAATATGTAAACAAAGTGAAAAATAGCGTGTCCGTAGCAAAAAATATATGCAGGTTAATGAACCGTAATAAGGGCAAATTGCATAATAGAACTGTATATTATAATAATAATAATAATAATAAACAAATGATAAATGTAGTATCCTCCAAGTGCTACTGACGTCTAATTGCAATCCCAAGCTATGCAACATTTTTTGCGCAACCCAATTTGCAACAGTCAATTCAATGGTTCTCTACAACCTGCAAAATAATTACAGAGCTCGAGATTGCATGACAATTGCTAGTTGACTATTTTTCAGCAGAGCCAATTATCCTGATGACCACGAAAGCACACATCCTGTTAATCAATGGAATCAATTCCAGGCTGAGCTGAATTCTACTGAGCTGCAACGTCATTATAAGGTACATTCACAAACAAAGATATGTGCTGCTGCCATCTTCAATTGAACACTTAATACAAATACACAATACAAACTCACAAATTTATACAATGGTTTTCCATTAAGCAAAGGACTGCAAGGTGCATAATTTCTGACCTTCATTAAATTTATATATAGATATATATTATTATACATATTATATATTCAATTTAATTTGAATATACCAGTGTATATATATATATATATACAATGTATGTAGGATTGTAGGCATTCGGATTTTTATTCAGAAACTGTTTATTCAGAACCTCTGAGTGATGATGAAACAAAGCTAGCTGACAATTGCAGCAACGTGCAACTGTTTACTTACTCTGGCTACAATTAATTAGAAGTAAAATTATTTTTTAATTCTAACAGTTTCCAGCAAGCAAGTAAGTATATTGCGCATAATACACCAACTGCATGGCTGCATTAGGGTGCGCATAGAGCTTAATAAAAAATGATCCAACGTTATGGCTGCAAAATTCACAAAGCACGGCAGAAAAGCTGAACTTACAATAATGATATCAAATCCACATTTCTCTCGCACAAGTTCCAGCACTGGGCTGACGGCAGCCAGAAGCGTTGTCTTTCCACAGGTCTTCAGAATCAACCGATTCTTCGCAATGAACAAGCTGCTCTCGCTAAAAAAATCACCAGTTTTTCATTTGCCATGAAGATCAATAAGCATAAAAAATTAAGTAGCTTTATCTCCTTGGGACACAAATTTAACTAACCACCTTCATTTCCTTAGCTTTGGAATCTGGGCGTGCATAGCCAATTCTTCCTGTTTCATATGCCAAGCAACTTGATGGGTTTTTATAGCTTGGCAATACAATACAATACAATGCAATACAATACAGCTGCATTTTAATATGACCCTTCTTACAAAGCCCATAAGTGCACAAATGCGTCAAAGACACAGTTGCAATTGCATTGCACAGAAATTACGTCACTTTTATGTGTGAAGGTCTTACTCAATGTTCAGGACTACTCTGTAACTGCCTCAGACAAAGATCGAACCCATACTTACTCTCCACACTACAGGCCAACCACTCTAACAATCTGGCCATTTTAACAAATGTCCACCATGAGAAATGAGAGGCTTAGTTCTCTGAACTTTCGGGGAATTTGCAGTTTAACATCACTGTGCGGCAACAAAGACCATCAGCGACACCTCCCTCCTTTATCCAGGCTTGGGACTGGTACTGGCAGAGCGCAACCAGTGGGGAGTTCCGAACTTTCCAATGAAGTTGCACTATATAAACTTGCAATTACAACAGAAAAGACATCTTCAGACATCAGTCTGGCACGAATTTCAGCCCTGACCTTTGAACTGCAAACATAACGCAACCTATTAACCACTCGGCTAATGCACCGCTCAGTGAGCCATAAATCCCCCTCCGTCACTTCGCCCCATTTACTCGCATTCACAATCACATGACTCAGATGATTCACATTCACATCGCGTGTAGTAAAAACTACGCTAACAGCTCTCAGACTTTTAAGCAGTAGTGACCGCTACTAGCTGACATAATAGCGCATGCCAATGGCAAGGGAGGTAGTCAGGACAGGTACCAACCTCAGTACATATGCGGTTATGCTTGGGTTGCTCTTCTGACTGATAATTTCACAGTTGACGTTCTTCAGGATTCGTTCCAAGTCAGAGCTGCACACAGAAAGCAAGCAAGACCTCAAGTTCTATTGTCCCACAAATGCACACAAAACACTGTCAATGCAGTCAGTTTTTTCCCACGTCAGCTGTGTGTAAAATACACAATAAAGGTTTTTAAATCTCTTCACTTTACATTCCTTTCTAATTATTACAATGTCATGATACATGAAACAACCCAATTTTAAAGACAGCAATTGGCATGGCTTACAAAGACAGTCTTTTGAGGGGCCTTCTGTGCATTTAAAAAATCTAATTAATACATAAATAATAGTAATCTGTTTCCTGGTCAAGAACCTAAAAAGAAAAAAATAGAGTCCAGCCGATGAACACTGGTAGCAGTGTACGAAGCAAACTTGCTTAGTTTATAGCTATCAAAGTTCATTATCAGAGACAAGTGACATGTATTTTCTGTTCACAATTGTTAATCTGGACGGGGTAACTAGGCCTGAGAAGTCTGAAACCGCAGACAATGACTTGCAGTAGGACTTTGACTACTCCACCCACCAACGAAGCATATGGTTCAAGTACCTAATAAATGGACACAGAACCAGTAACAAAAGTAACAATATGTTGACTTGTCTGCAGAGTTATGCCTAAACGTAGCAGCAGGGCAAGTCACGTGGAAATGATGGCCAAATGGTCCTTAAAATTAAGTTCAGAATAGCAAGGGCTACAGTTAACTGTAACCCAGTTCAATGGAACTTGGATCAGTGGAAAATCAGAAAAGAAAGTAACACAGCAATTCACATGGAAGTGATGGCCAAATGGTCTTTAAAATTAAGGTTCAGAATAGCAAGGATTAAAGTTAACTGTAACCCAGTTCAATGGAACTTGGATCAGTGGAAAATCAGAAAAGAAAGTAACACAGCAATTCACATGGAAGTGATGGCCAAATGGTCTTTAAAATTAAGGTTCAGAATAGCAAGGATTAAAGTTAACTGTAACCCAGTTCAATGGAACTTGGATCAGTGGAAAATCAAAAAAGGAAGTGACAGGAGAGCCAAATGGTCCTTAAAATTAAGTTCATAATAGCATGGACCAAAGTTATCTGTTCAATGGAACTTGGATCAGTGGAAAATCAGAAAAGGAAGTAACACAGCAATTCACATGGAAGTGATGGCCAAACGGTCTTTAAAATTAAGTTCAGAATAGCAAGGATCAAAGTTAACTGTAACCCAGTTCAATAGAACATGGATCAGTGGAACTCACAAAAGGAAGTAACAGGGCAATTCACATGGAAGTGATGACCAAATGGTCCTTAAAATTAAGTTCATAATAGCATGGACCAAAGTTATCTGTTCAATGGAACTTGGATCAGTGGAAAATCAGACAAGGAAGTAACAGGGCAATACACATGGAAGTGATGGCCAAATGACCCCAGTTCAATGGAACTTGGATCAGTGGAAAATCAGACAAGGAAGTAACAGGGCAATACACGTGGAAGTGATGGCCAAATGACCCCAGTTCAATGGAACTTGGATCAGTGGAAAATCAGACAAGGAAGTAACAGGGCAATTCACGTGGAAATGATAGTCAAATGACCCTGAAAATTTGAGTTCAGAACAGCATGGACCAAAGTTAACTGTAACCCAGTCTGATGGAACTTGGTTAAGTGGAACTCAGCTCAATGGAACTAGGATCAAAAGCAAGTGTAAACAACTATCAGAACAATACTGTGCACACAAGTCAACAAACAACCTCTGTGGCTGTCAGAAGCAACTGCTTCAAACAACTATTCACAGTCAACGATCCAAATGAAAACAGGAAGCTCTCAGAAACAACCCGAACTATTTAAACTGAGACTGGTGTCATTTGTGACAGAAATCATGTATAAACTGGCCTGTCTATCTATGGTTCTATAGCGCCACATCAAGATGCCTTACAAACAACGGTAATTTGCCAACACTGGCAGACACAGTATTAAGAAAAATTCTTCTTCGTTAGGATTGAATCTGAAAGAAGAGCTGCAGGTGGAAAACTAATTAAATGTTTTCAGCCAGATTCAAAGCAGTCGTATCATGCGATCAATAAAGCAATTTCTATCACCCGTCTGCCCTCAGGACAGCAAAGGCAGTCACTGGAGTCTTACGCTACATGCTGCAAATAGCACATTGGTGACTTTTCTGTATGCTGTAGACCCATTGTATGAAACAGTCCTACAAACCATGTCAAGAAGTCAAATCATAGCTAAAGAATTAATGATTTTTTAGTTTACTGCTCACTATTTCATCGGGCTCGGTTGTGCTGAGACACTGAATAAATGGCCATGCTAACATCATTATTGTTTGGGTGAGACCGTGAGGGTGAGTTGGGTGATAAAAGTTTTATAAAAAAGTTCCACTTTTGAAAACTCTGCGGTGAATTTTCTTTATAATAGTCATGACATAATAAGCAAAAATGTCAGTATCATTTATTTTCTGTTGTTCACAATTTGGACTGATATATATATATATATATATATATATATATATATAATTATATATGCATGCATAATTGTATATATAATTATAAAATGTATATATTGTACAATGTACATATACACACAATACATATGTCACACACACACACACACACACACACACACACACACACATATATATATATATATATATATGTAGGAAAGTATATTCTTTCTTATACCAGATGCATAGCACACTCTGGTGTAAATAATCCATAAATAACAATGTTATGCAAGCACTAGAATTCCAAAACCCCGAGGTCTACCCCTGTTAAACTACTTCCAGATGGCGTGATTGAAAATATGCCTAGCCTGAATCTACAGATGGTGCTAGGAAGTCCTGCATGTTCTCTACAGATAATGAACAACTGCATGCGCATAGCTGTTCACGAACGGAGATAGGAATTTTGAGTGTCCTAGAACTATTACTGTACAAACGTTTACATTGTTATCCGCAAAGCAATGGTTTACAGTCAGTTGTATAGATGGCGTAACTAACAACATGTAGGGAAGCAACAGTCAAACGAATTTTATTTCGATGAGAATAAATGTGAATACTTTATTGAACTGTTGAGGGACTCCTAGACGACGATACACAAAAGAACGTCAGTGGCATGAAAGACACGATTTAATGCGGTTTCACGATATGAAAAGACTGATGGTCAATACACGCTTGGTGACAGCAAAACTGTGCATAAACAACAGTCAGTGAGTAGACGACTGATGCAGCGTCAAAACACGACACGCTCAAACACAACACGACATCAAATGAAATCACATGATTAGTGACTCGCAGCTTATCTGACCACGGGTCAATAGGTCATAAGAAGGAATTGATTTTTCTACAGCCTGACTTACCGCCCGAAACTAATCCACTAAGATCGGTGATAATGAAACTGAATAAAAGACTGAATGGAAGTCTAGGACTTCAGAAATATGGAGATGGCTTTTAATTTAATCCCTTTGGATGATAGAACACATTAACAGCTACTACTACAGCTAATTACAAGTGTAGAATAGAAGCAAGTAGTTCAAAGACTTTCTATGTGCAAGGCTTAAAAACCCTTCTATGAAATCTGATTACTTCTGCCACTGAAGCCCACACATTTCCAGTAGAAATTAAGCGCCCTGGGTCAGAAATAGCAACTCTTCACATCTGCCGACTTACAAAGCGTTGCATTCATATTTGCAGAAGCACGATCGATAGATAAAAATGGGCAAGGGTTGATTGACAGACCAGTTGTTGCCAGAACAATCTGCATCTTTATATTTCTTCGTCTGCTCCTCCAGGGCTATATTAATGCATAAGTTTCATTCTCTATAAGTTCATGCTCTATCCCATTCTTTCACTCTCTACCTCTCAACTGTAGTCTCTGTGTTTCTCTGTCTGGACATCTCCCCCTCTAAATTCCTGTATCTTTCTCTTCCTACCCCTTCCATCACTCTCTCTCTCTCTCTCTCTCTCTCTATGCATTATGTCCCTGCATTTCTCCACGTTTTTCCTTTCTCTTTGTCCATCTCTTTCTATCTCCATGTCTCTCTCTCTCTCTCTCTCTCTCTCTCTCTCTCTCTCTCTCTCTCTCTCTCTCTCTCTCTCTCTCTCTCTCTCTCTCACACACTCACTCACTCACTCACTCACTCACTCACTCACTGTTCTGTCTGTCTCTCTTACTATCTTTGTCTCTCCCATGTCTCTCTGTATGCCCACTACATCGCTTCCTAACTTCACTCTACCTTTTCCATGAAATAAACTGCTATACTGGGGCATGATAACCAAATGGATAGCGTACTCAGCTTGTAATATGTAGTATTAGCAATTTCTGCTTAACAATGCCATGTCATAACAAAAACTAACATCACCCTCCTCCTTTATCCAGTGCTTGGGACTGGTACTATCGGTGCCAGAGTGGCAGAGTACATTGGGACAGGTACTATCGGTACCAGAGTACATGTATGCAACGTTTGGAGAGTAGCATTGAGTATGTGCAGTCACTTCGTAAGGACTCGCAATCGAACTGAACTTTGGTAGGAGTGCAACATCACATAGACCTGTACTGATAAACAACCTACTGCGGTAAAAGCCAGTGTAGAGTTTTATGATACAGTCAAGTGTCTGGCTGCAGCAGGGTGGAGATAATTTAAATCAATAGTAAAAATAGTAATAAATAAATATAATAATAAAAATCGCAATACAAAACAAACAGCGAAAATAAATTCTGGCACCAGTAAATCAAGATGCAAAGAAAACATTTCAGAAGCGAAATGACCAGGATTTCTTCTCTCCTCATGTCTATTAAACATCGTTCATCCAAAACACAGAGGAAAGAACTTGATGGACGATGAGTATGGAACTGGAATTGATTTGACTGTAAAGCAACATGCACCAGTGGATGCGGGTTTGGTAAACAACAGTGCAGATGCATCGCCATTTAAATCGTTCGTGTTTAATCAAAACTGATTGGAAAAATCTAAGGCAGAGCACTTGAACCAAGACTCTTAGTGTTGTCTATCAAATGCCAACGGCAACAGCTTTATCTGCAGGCGTTGAGATAGTCTTTTTGTCAATTGACATGGCACATTCAAAACCCAACAATAGATTTGGAATTTAGAAAACTATTGTTTCTTTTCAAACTTATAAACAAGAGGCCAACTTCAGCAGAAGATAAATGCTTCTATTGTGACTGAAACATATTACAACTGACTAAGTACTGGTAACTAGCGCTAGCAGTAATCGAATTAGTAGAGTTCTAGTTTTTCTAATTTACAAGGTGCGACTCAGTAACTTACAACCCACAATTTAACTATCTGATTTTGCATTTAATCATAATCAGTGAATAGTACTTCATTAGCTTTAAGTGATTGTCCAATGTTCGTCATTCTTAGTATCAGTATTAAGTACCAGTACATGAATTTTCGAACACTATGTATGCCTGAGGTGTGAGACACAAGTTATCATGCAATGCAATTAAGAATGTATGCTCAGGCTTAAACGATTTTTATACAGTCAAAACATCATCTATTATGTCATACAGGGTAGATACTAACATTAAATACCACTCTCAATAAAAAAAGCAAATTTAAGAAATTCCCCTGAGAGTTACACATACCAGGTTCACTTCACATAATACAAATTTTTCCAAGTTTATGTATATATTTACCCGATTATTTAAATAACACTTCTAACACATTGACCGCTCTACTTACTATCTGAACATACACAATATAGGACATGTACAATAACACCCACCCCAGAGCTCAAAATGTAAAATGCACAAATGAATTCAAATAAAATTCCTCACGAGTATTATCTGTATCAATGCATCTTGACTTGTTACATAATTTTTAAAAGTTTATTATGTCAATTACTCATTATATTAATGAGGTTGTCCGTTGCTTCGTTCACTTATAAAAACACAAACCAATTTTGAAAATAAAACTTTGCCTGCCAATGAAAATTTCATATGATATCCGGCTGGAGGAATAAGGAGATTCGGCTAGAAAGAAAGTTATACAAAAACAATTAAGTTTTGATGCAACGTTGTCCAATTTTCAATTGTGCGCATTGTGTAATTCAGCTGAAAAATAACTATGGAGCAAGTCAAACTGATCTTAAGATCTTAAGCTAAGAAACTAAATGTTAGGATTCCTTTACTAAGAAATAAAACAAGCTAAGAAGACACGCTCTAAAATTGACATAAATTTGCATGGTGAATTAATACATTTGGAAATTTTCAAACTCACAGCGACAATACCGCCACTAAAATGCACATCATTAAATACAGGCCTGCAGAGAGTTCACTAATAAATTAATCATGTGACAGAATGGACCGAAGTGGATTAAAATACACCGGCATCTCACGAAATTATAATCACTGCCACAAATTCTTCTGAAGTGAGCCAGCATTAGCTGGAAGTTGCATGGAAAATTCAGAGCAGCGTATTTTCCCGACAGTCAACATACATTATATCATCATTTTCCTTCGCTGAAAATAATTTAAAGACAGAATTTAAAACGTAAGCCTCCAATTAAACGAAGCCCTATTCTTTTGGGAAAACGTGATCTTTAATTACTCAGATTTTGTCGGAGGAATGTTATTTATCCGCGTTTTGTGACTGGATGGATGAAAATAGCTAATTATTATCTGGACGGTGGTATGCATCGCCTCCTACCGTTCGATGAGCCTTAGGTCAGCGTTGTCGTCTCCGTACGAAGACGCAAACCACAGCTCCAAAAGCTTCTCCGTTCCCTCGAAGAAATGCTCTTCGATCTGCTCGACGATCTGGTTTCCTTCGATTTTCATGGTTACTGCACACACAATCAAGATTTCGACAATCACCGGCGGTAAACCAACAAATTTTAATGTCTCAACACCACCACAACAGCGATAGATGCACTATAACATTAGCAGCCGCAAGCAGGCAAACTGACTAGGCTACATCTAGCACGAACTACATATCGAGGAGCATTCCACGCGAGATGACGTAGTTCAACAAAATCATGGACGGCGCCACCCCTTGATTCAGTGTGAGCTGCTGCTGTTAACGTTTTCATACTCATAATTATAATCATAATTACTCATAATTATTATCATTGACTTTTTATATAGCGCACCTTCTAGGTAAACTACTCAGAAGCGCTCCCAGTTCAACAACGGCTAAATAAGGCAGTTTTTAAGCGAGAAAGAAACATAGTGGTGTGACCTCTAGGCACTAGGCGGAGATTCAATTCATTCAATCAATCAATCGTAATTTATATAGAGCCCCTATAAAGTAACTTTCAGAGGCGCTCCCTACCGAGATCAAGCGAAAAAAACCAGTCTTCAACAGTTTGTGAAATTGAGAACAGCTTGGGAGGTGTCGCATAGTCAAGGGAAGTCCATTCCAGCTAGGTTGTTGGACCAACCACAGAGAACGAACGCCTCTGGATTGTTGCACAGCGAGCGAAAGGAACTATATAATCACCATGCATGAACAGCATGTGAGCTTACAGACAAAGACGAGACTTGTCAAAGCAATGATTTTCCCCATAGTGCTAGCCTATATGGAAGCGAGACGTGGACGAAGACGAAGGCGCTGGATGACAACATTGCTGCGTGTGAAATGTGCATATGGATCGAGAAGGCTGCTGGGAATATGAATCTGTGCTCCAGGACATAGGTCAACTAAGAGCCACTCCACTGAGACCCTTCTTCTTCATCTTCTTTCTGATGTTTACAATGCGAATGACAAATCGCAGGTAACTCTTCTGGCTCTCTACGACGTGAGTGCTGCTTTCGACACTGTCGATCATGATATTCTGATTCATCGGCTTTCTACTTCTTTTGGCATCTCTGCTCTGACCCTTGACTGGCTGACATCTTATCTAGCAGACCGCTCCTCTTCCACTGTCTTTCACTCCACCCGTTCCCCTTGGATCCCTGTTCCAGTGGGCCTTCCGCAGGGTTCTGTTCTAGGGCCCTTGCTCTATATCCTTTTCACTGCAGACATTGGCTCTTTGCTCGCTTCTTGCTCATTGCGAAGCCACTCTTACGCTGATGATGTACAATCATATGCCCATTGCTTTGCTGTGGACGCAGCCAAAACTGTCCGCCTTATGGTCTGCGCTTCTGACACCCTTACCTCTTGGCTTTCGTCAAATCGACTGCGACTCAACTCTTTGAAGACACAGTTCATATGGCTGGGAACTCGCCAGCAGCTGGCCAAGATTGACTTGGCTGCTCTCGCACATGAGTTTCCTCTGGTAACCTTCTCTACCTCTGTTCGAGACCTTGGGGTCATCTTGGACCAAGAACTCTAGCTCCTTCTCTAAGCACATCTCTTCCCTGTCACGTGCCTGCTATTACCAAATTCGACAGCTGCGCGTTGTTGCTCGCTCTCTCTCATTCACTGCATCTTCTACTCTTGTCCATGCCTTTGTTTGCAGCCGCTTAGATTACTGCTCCTCTCTTTATGTTGGCCTCCCACAGGTCCGTTTGAACTCCTTGGTTAGGGTCCTTCGATCTGCAGCACGCTTGGTTGGTGGCATTGTAACGCCCGCCCCTATCGGCCTCCCCGGAGTCGCCACTTCCGGATCCTCGCCTGATGGGACCGCGTGCTGCTGTGGACAAGCTCTAGAGATAGAGGGAGGACAGGAGGAGGTGACTTCTGGGTTCGAATCCCAACCCAGGAAAGGCGGCCAGTCTTTTCGACTACCGTACTCCCTATATGAAATTGGCGGCCTACCAGCCAATCTATCGCTTCTCCGCAATATACCAGGTTGCGTGAAATCTTTAGGCCTAGCACCCAAAGTTTCCTCCAGGCCGATGGTCGAGTGGTATGGCGCGTCCGCAGTGGTAATAGCGGTGAGGTAACCAGGGTTCAAATCCACAGCAGGCTTGGGTACCGGCGACGCCTCTAGCCTTTCCAATCGTGATACAACTTCCGTCAGCGCTTCCCTGACATTATCTCTTACAGCCGAGATCTCCTCTCTTACATTTGATTGCACCGCCAAGACATTGAATTCTACCGTGGAAATCGCCTCTTGCGTGTCCCTGGCATTAGTTTCAATTGACGACTGCATAAAAGACATCGCCTCATGAGTACTCTTAGCATTGGTTTGTATTGCTTCATGAGTCGACTTAGCATTAGTCTGTATTGCTTCATGAGTCGACTTAGCATTAGTCTGTATTGCTTCGAGCAATATCTCCATCGAGGAAGGGGGCCGTGAAGGCTGAGCAGGGGTGACTGGCCTAGACTCCTCCATAGCGCTATAGAAATGACTCCTATCTTTATAGCTCACAGTCAATATCGCTAGCAGTGAACGAAGTAGTTATTCTTATTAACAAATCAAGCATTCAATCCACATCCGTCACATTCAAAGCCATCAATAATCAAAGTCAGAAGTTTAATTAATATTTCTTATTATTCCCAATCAATTGAATCTTCAATTGACATCAATTATGTTCAAAGCAATCAAACATAAAAGTCAGTAAGTTCAATTATCAGTTCCTATCCTTTGTAAAGACATTCAATGAAAATCAAATGCAACAATTCAATGCAAACACCTATCAACCGGAGTATGCCTGAATTAAATCCCGATTGACTCTCAAGTCCCACAGCCAATTTCAGTTCAGCCCAAAATGTCTTAATAACCGATCGTATTAATTCCCCAATAAAGCGTACCTTATGTCCGAAGACAAGGGACAAAGCCGATCGTGTGCGAAGAACAGCGACGAAGACGATATCCAAGAGATGCGACGAAACACACAGAAAGGCGTCGAGTTTGAAACGCCCGAAAAGATCAGCTAAATCCGATGCTGATTTCTCGCAATGAACAACAATTTCGGCTATTTATCCAAGCCGTTTGAGAAAGACGCCCTTAGGCAACCATACGAACAACCGCTTCGCAACACAATTTCAAAGAACGAGAGCAGAGCGCTGACGATTCAAAGCCCACGATAAATCACTCCGTGTGACAGGGCGAAGAGAGGCCTTGAATTAGTAATCCAGGAATATATCCGAAGCGAGAGCGAAGACAAAACTTGCAGCGACGCTGATGTATTTCTCGCAACAAACAAACTCTTTTATTTAATCGACTCCATGTCGAGAGAGAATGAATCGCCGACAGAATCCGTGTATGCGCAACTAGTGCAAGCAGGCGCTTATCCTGGCCATGCTTCACCAACTTGATCGAGCCTAAAACTACCAACCGCCGCAATACATCCGACCGCCCTGAGATCCTGTGCGCAACTGAGCCTCTCAGCGTCGCGCTGCTCTTTTATAACTGCCTGACAAGGAGAGCGTCCCCCTTTCTGCGCATGACCAGCAAGCGAGCCGCGCGCGCAAACCCAGCAGCAACGCAGCTGTTTCAAGGCGGCAAGAATCAGCTGCCACGTGCGTCCTCTCCTGTGTATCTCCGCGTCTGTCTGTAGCTCACTGTCTTTCTCCTTCAATCTCTCCTTCTGAAAAGCGCCATCTGCCGCTGATCACGTAGGCATCAAATGCACCAGTTCAACCTTGAGAAAACACACGTACACAGACCCACACGCCAACGGTGTTTCCTTCTCAATCCGTGTCCCTGCCTGTGCTTGTCTGGCTGGCTGTATTCCTCGCTCACTCTGATCATCAGACTACCTCAGAGAGCGTGCGAAAGTTTAATTACCCTCATCGACTGCAAGCGGCGCGGCCTTTCAAGTCAGCGAGCGACGATTGCCAATATCGTGGGAAAAATACACGAATTCAATGAAACAGCAGCGACTGCTGCCTACGTCAGCGGTCGATGTGACCCGTGTCAAGCGCAAATCAACATTAAAATCTAGGTCACGAAAGGCAACTCAAAAATACAGAAATAAAACAAATATATATATATCAGATCTCTGAAACCGATCAGAAATTAAATAAAATAATAATATAATAATATTATCGACCAGAAACCTGTAGCGTAGTTATACGTCGCTACACTATTCTCGGCCCTCCCTGATTTCAGGATCCCTTTAATTGGAAAAATGGATCCTGAAATGTTAGTAAGGCCATACTCCAATTTTTACATCAATGATTCAAATGCAAGAATTAAAAATATATGCAATGAACAGTCCTCAACGTAAGCATCACAAAGTTCACATTTTAGCGTTAAATGTCAGTTCAAGCGAAAGAAACATTTATTATTATTATAATTATATAGCTCCATCGCTAATAGTTCAGTAAAGCTCAAAAGCAATTCTATATATAGGTCTCCTTGAGTTTAGTTAAGCACAAAGTCCTCCACGGCAAGCATTGACTTAAGAACCCACGGGACAGCCACAAAAACCACTAGACTTCCGTTACCTTTACAACAGGTCATCTGATTAATAGGCCACCCATGGCCTTTACTATCGAGACTTCTTTAGGCATTTCACTGTAGGCAAACGTCTACATTTAAAGACTCATCTAAGCAGTTAAACCTAAGTCTCTAATCCCATTAACAACGGTACTATCATAGCAAATTACCTGAGACTGCGCACACAGCTAAAGTCTCTACATAGCTAATAATTATTATAACTATCCGTAGGCTCCCATCAAAGTTTACCGTAAGAGATTCAGCCTAACTTCAGCTTAATAAGCCGCTCTCTTCATAACCTCTTTCAGTAGGCCTACTTAATTTTAATTATTAAAAAATGCCACCGATTATGCGCAGAAACTAACTTATAAATAGGTCAGCGTAACATTAGGCCTATTAGCCTGTCTCGGTTCCAGCAAACCAAATTAAAATGCACAGAATAATTACAATACAAAAGCTTAACTAGGTCAACTTAATATACTGTAATTAACGCTAAGATACAATGTTACAATGTTACTCATAGGAAATCATAGGCCTATCAAAAAGACCATCATGATTTCAAGACTAAGATTACAGTCTTTGCAAGAATCTATAGGCCGTTATAGTCTATCTTTAGTCCACTATAAATCTTATGCATCATTGCATGGCATCTATGCCCATCCTCTTAGCATAAATCAACAGGCCTGCGCAATTAAGTCGTCTTATTTTCAATCCATCATTGATGCGACGTAGACTACGGGACCACCCAAGCGCCTGGGAAACGACGATCGCTAATTATAATCGCCGCTCACTATTCTCCCACGCCATGCATCTACAGCGTGCGTCTCTAACAATCCCGTGGGAATTAGGCAACAAACATGATCCTTTTACATGTAGGTTAAAGTGCATCATACGACTAAGGTCGCGCTGACCTGCACAAAGTTAGGCCTAATTAGCGCTCATAAAAGTAGGATAGAAATTAGGCCTACCACATATCTGGCGCCTGTATTAACTATCAACCTTCAAATCCAGGCCTACTATCAAATCATGATTATATAGTCCCATAATAATTTTAGCGACGTTACTTATAACTGCGCAGCTGAACATTATCCTTCCGTCGGTCCATCCACGACGGTCAATCGTTCACCGCCTATGATGTGTCACACAGACCACCCCGTTGCTCTCCCCACTCCGGCCGTATGCGAGAGAAGAGCGTGGGAAATAGGTGCCTAAAAATCACCCATGTAGGTTAACTTAAAGTCCCACCGACTTTGCACAGCACTGTCATTAGCGCTTTCGAAATTAGGTCAATCAGTGAATCATATAAAGCCTGTATTAAACTAATATTATTCATAAATCCTACATGGCCGTTTATATCCATTGCAACTCAAATAGAAAATAAAATGGCCAATATTATTCACCATTCCTACACGGGCACGCGTTCCTATTTATTCTATGCCCAGACCAAGTTAATGTTAGGCCTCACAGTTTAATCATATAATTCCATTGCAGGCGGGAATCAGGCAAAACGGCAAAACTAATGCAAAAATTACACAGCATAACTAAATTATCGCCTATTCCTCAGCGTTAGGCTATTAAAACAAGTAGGCCTATCATCCTAATTGATATAAAATGCCGAAATTTGTCTTCAAATCCTCAGAATTATATGGGCTCATCACGGCAAACTATATATATATAAGCCTAATCCCGACAGATTGCAGTTAAGCGCAATATGGGCCTTAAAGCATTCATTCAGCGCCTCTTTAAATCATCAGTTATGCATCCATACAATTATATATATATGCGATGACAATAGTTACGCATATAAAAACTCTATACACAGAAATTAGGAGCATTAAACTTTAACTGTGCAAATCTCTTAAAATTATTTTTCATAAATCAGATTATAGATAAAGCGGAATATAGGCCTAATGCAAATTTCACCTCCGAGCATTAACTCAGAAACATATAGGCCTACTATTTCACCGCAGGTCATAATATCACATAATCACATCATCATGGCTAATTCCACTGCAAGTCTAAGTTCAAGGTCACATAATCGTCATCAATGGCCTTAACTAAAATAGGCAATCTTATATATATCTACTGGAAAAACCAATATTTATATAGCGCAATGCAAGAGCAATGACAGTCCAGTTTTCTGTCTACAGCAGAGGCAATAATAAAATCGTCCATCGCTTCATTGCAAATGCAATACAATACTAATCTATATCACCATTGCAAACATTAATCAGACGGTCGGCAATGCAATACAAATATTAATACTATGCCATACATATATGAATGCACAACATACGATGCAAGAATACAGTTATTTACACAGTAACACACACATGTAAAGCCTTCCACATGTAAAGTAAACGTATTCATCACAATCAAAATAAAACATGGTTACAGATGCTTCTGCATTCATAATGGCCGCCATTATGCGGTCATTCAGCAAAGTTACCCAGCCGACGTCAAGTTCTCAGGCGGACGAAGTCCGGTCGGTTCTCCCAGCATCCTCCAGATCCGATCCTCAGGGGGTCCATTGCGAAGCGGACAGCTCCTCAAAAGGTGCGAACTGTCGTCACAGTAGAAACAGCGTCGCTCCTCTCTTGGTGAGTTCCGACCACTGTCTCGCCTCCTCGACGATGATGGCGACCTCCGCGACCGACGCTCCTGGTTCTGCCCGTTCCGCTGGTCCCTGCTCGGCGCTGGAGCGGACCGAACAGCGAACACACGGCCAACGCTGGGGTTGTCGTTGTTATCGCCCACAGGTTGTCCAAGGTTGTCGCTAGGTGGAGCCTGCTGCTGTTGTCGAAGAGGACAGAAGCGTGCTATGTGGTCCGTTATTTGACCACACTCGTAGCACCTTCGCGCAGATCGTCCAGCTTCCGGTTCTGCCGCCTGTCGGTATCTGCAGGTAGAACTCCAGTGACCTGTTCTATTACAGATCGAACAGCGTTGATTGTTCCGCCAGTTATTTCCGTTGGCGTTGTACCGACCATTTCCGGTTGACCCGTTCTGACCTGTCCACGACCCGCGATTATTGTCTCTGTATTGTGGCGCTGACACGGGTTGTCGCTCCATCTTCTCCAGTCGTTCCATTCGTCGCAGCAGGTCCTTCATTTCCGAATCGTCTTCCTCTTTGACCGCGTTGACACGTCCATATCGTCGTTCGTGCTGCTCATGGCCACCGTCTTCTGCTTTCTGGTAGCCGTCCAATCGCATCGCTACCTTGTAGGCTTCGTCGAGGGATTTCGGTTCTCGCTCTCGGATTTTCAGAGCAAGCGTTCTATCTCTCAGGGCATCCAAGAATGCACGAACGGCAATGGCTTCGCTGTGAGCTGTCGAGGAACCCGGATAGGCGCGCGTGGAGAGACGTCGGATGTCGTCCACCAGGACGCCCATATCCTCGTCGGCTTTCTGCTTCCTGGTGCTTAGCTGCGTTTGGAACAGGGCTTGTTGTTCAGCGTTGCCGTATCGTTCACGAAGTCGCTGGACCAAAGCCGTCCAAGTGTCCAGGCTATCTGCGTTCGACTCGCTCAGCAAATGAGTCGCCGGTTCAACCAATGAGACTACTAATTGGTTCAATCTCTCCTCGTCCGTCCATCTGTTATTCCTGGCGCACACGGAGAATTTTCGTAAGAATGTTTCAACGTCCGTCTTTCCGCTGAACGACCCGAGTTTCAGGAATTGTTTTGGCTTAGGAGGAGAAGTCGATCTCTGTTTAACCTCGCCCTCTTTAGCTGTTGCAGACGCGGTCGGTTCAGTTTCTTTGACGGTTCCCTTTGAACTGATCGACGGTAGCTCCCAGTCGCCGGTCGTTTGCGTTGCGACGGTGGTCGTCGGGACAATTTTGACAGGACCGACCGAAACGTTGGTAGGCGCCAGTGCTTTCGTTTCACCAACCGCAGACGTCGCTTTATTATCGGCCGTCGTTTCATTTCTCTCCAGAGGTGTCGACTTTATTACCGCCTGACATCGCGGTAGTTCGGCATCACGGCTAAATCCGAAGCTTTGCGCGCCGAGGCACGAACTCATCCTCGCCGATTCCACGACCGTTGGCCACCGAGGAAAGACGGCGTCGCTTGGTCGAAACGAGTCGAGACAGCGAAGCGGGTCAACCCAAACCCGGTTGTCGCTGCTACCGTAGAGAGCGCTCGGAGTGTAGGTCGGAGCATACCTCCACGGCATGTTTGAATGGTCGGGTCGAGCGTATGGTTGCATCCAGTCGACCGTTGCCATCGCCGCTGGTCCAGGAGGAAGGTCGGGTCGAGCGTAGTCTCGACCACCCATGGTCGAAGTTGCACGACCGTCGAGGACATAATCAGTCACGGCCTGGTAGGTCGGCATTGCCGGCGCTGGTTGTGGAATGTCGGCCCGACTCGGAGCTATTTCCACTCTTTGTTGATCGACCTTTGCGAGCGACGCTTGAATTCTCCATTGTGGATCCGGTCGAGGATACTCGACAAGAGGAAGGGACGAAGAGGCCAAAGGGACTGGGTTGACCTTATCACCCCCCTCCCATGACAATTTATTAGCGATCGGTTTATTCACTTCAAAATTTCTAAACTCCGGTTGCCGTGCTGCATGCATTCTGTTATCAATTATTTTAACAGTTTTAGGTCTAGATTCCATTATCTTGCTGATTTCAATGTCTACACTACCATCATCAGACATTATATCCACAATATCCGCAAATTCCCTTTCCTTCCTTCTTTCAAAAGAAATTGCCATTTCGCCTGTTCTAGCATAGTCAGTTTCCTCTTCTAACCTATCATCGCCAAAATCTCTAGAACTAATTTGACCCCACTGGCTGGGACCAATTGTAACGCCCGCCCCTATCGGCCTCCCCGGAGTCGCCACTTCCGGATCCTCGCCTGATGGGACCGCGTGCTGCTGTGGACAAGCTCTAGAGATAGAGGGAGGACAGGAGGAGGTGACTTCTGGGTTCGAATCCCAACCCAGGAAAGGCGGCCAGTCTTTTCGACTACCGTACTCCCTATATGAAATTGGCGGCCTACCAGCCAATCTATCGCTTCTCCGCAATATACCAGGTTGCGTGAAATCTTTAGGCCTAGCACCCAAAGTTTCCTCCAGGCCGATGGTCGAGTGGTATGGCGCGTCCGCAGTGGTAATAGCGGTGAGGTAACCAGGGTTCAAATCCACAGCAGGCTTGGGTACCGGCGACGCCTCTAGCCTTTCCAATCGTGATACAACTTCCGTCAGCGCTTCCCTGACATTATCTCTTACAGCCGAGATCTCCTCTCTTACATTTGATTGCACCGCCAAGACATTGAATTCTACCGTGGAAATCGCCTCTTGCGTGTCCCTGGCATTAGTTTCAATTGACGACTGCATAAAAGACATCGCCTCATGAGTACTCTTAGCATTGGTTTGTATTGCTTCATGAGTCGACTTAGCATTAGTCTGTATTGCTTCATGAGTCGACTTAGCATTAGTCTGTATTGCTTCGAGCAATATCTCCATCGAGGAAGGGGGCCGTGAAGGCTGAGCAGGGGTGACTGGCCTAGACTCCTCCATAGCGCTATAGAAATGACTCCTATCTTTATAGCTCACAGTCAATATCGCTAGCAGTGAACGAAGTAGTTATTCTTATTAACAAATCAAGCATTCAATCCACATCCGTCACATTCAAAGCCATCAATAATCAAAGTCAGAAGTTTAATTAATATTTCTTATTATTCCCAATCAATTGAATCTTCAATTGACATCAATTATGTTCAAAGCAATCAAACATAAAAGTCAGTAAGTTCAATTATCAGTTCCTATCCTTTGTAAAGACATTCAATGAAAATCAAATGCAACAATTCAATGCAAACACCTATCAACCGGAGTATGCCTGAATTAAATCCCGATTGACTCTCAAGTCCCACAGCCAATTTCAGTTCAGCCCAAAATGTCTTAATAACCGATCGTATTAATTCCCCAATAAAGCGTACCTTATGTCCGAAGACAAGGGACAAAGCCGATCGTGTGCGAAGAACAGCGACGAAGACGATATCCAAGAGATGCGACGAAACACACAGAAAGGCGTCGAGTTTGAAACGCCCGAAAAGATCAGCTAAATCCGATGCTGATTTCTCGCAATGAACAACAATTTCGGCTATTTATCCAAGCCGTTTGAGAAAGACGCCCTTAGGCAACCATACGAACAACCGCTTCGCAACACAATTTCAAAGAACGAGAGCAGAGCGCTGACGATTCAAAGCCCACGATAAATCACTCCGTGTGACAGGGCGAAGAGAGGCCTTGAATTAGTAATCCAGGAATATATCCGAAGCGAGAGCGAAGACAAAACTTGCAGCGACGCTGATGTATTTCTCGCAACAAACAAACTCTTTTATTTAATCGACTCCATGTCGAGAGAGAATGAATCGCCGACAGAATCCGTGTATGCGCAACTAGTGCAAGCAGGCGCTTATCCTGGCCATGCTTCACCAACTTGATCGAGCCTAAAACTACCAACCGCCGCAATACATCCGACCGCCCTGAGATCCTGTGCGCAACTGAGCCTCTCAGCGTCGCGCTGCTCTTTTATAACTGCCTGACAAGGAGAGCGTCCCCCTTTCTGCGCATGACCAGCAAGCGAGCCGCGCGCGCAAACCCAGCAGCAACGCAGCTGTTTCAAGGCGGCAAGAATCAGCTGCCACGTGCGTCCTCTCCTGTGTATCTCCGCGTCTGTCTGTAGCTCACTGTCTTTCTCCTTCAATCTCTCCTTCTGAAAAGCGCCATCTGCCGCTGATCACGTAGGCATCAAATGCACCAGTTCAACCTTGAGAAAACACACGTACACAGACCCACACGCCAACGGTGTTTCCTTCTCAATCCGTGTCCCTGCCTGTGCTTGTCTGGCTGGCTGTATTCCTCGCTCACTCTGATCATCAGACTACCTCAGAGAGCGTGCGAAAGTTTAATTACCCTCATCGACTGCAAGCGGCGCGGCCTTTCAAGTCAGCGAGCGACGATTGCCAATATCGTGGGAAAAATACACGAATTCAATGAAACAGCAGCGACTGCTGCCTACGTCAGCGGTCGATGTGACCCGTGTCAAGCGCAAATCAACATTAAAATCTAGGTCACGAAAGGCAACTCAAAAATACAGAAATAAAACAAATATATATATATATCAGATCTCTGAAACCGATCAGAAATTAAATAAAATAATAATATAATAATATTATCGACCAGAAACCTGTAGCGTAGTTATACGTCGCTACAGCATTTCCCGGTTTGCTCACGTTTCTGCCTTCATGAGGGACGACCTCCACTGGCTCCCACTGCAGCAACGCATTGCTTATAGAGTTTCGTCTATAGCTTGGCGCTGCATTCTGTCTCAAGCTCCATCCTACCTAGCCTATGTGAGCTTTTTACTCCAGTCTCGGTTTCTCTGGGCCGTCGTTCGCTGCGGTCAGCTGCCCGCGGTGACTATATCTTGTCCCTTTTTGTCGTACCGCTACTATGCAGCGAAGAGCATTTTCCGTGGTGGGTCCAGCTATCTGGAATGGCCTCCCTGCGGCTCTCCGTTCGCTTCCCCGTGACTCTGCTGGCTCTTTCTACCGTCTTCTCAAGACTTTTCTCTTTGACCAGGCCTGGGTTGGGAGCGCCTCTGAGTAGAGATCTTGAAGGGGCGCTATATAAATTCATGTGATTGATTGATTGATTGATTGATAAGAGGGGATATGTCGTTGCTGCAGAGGATCATCAAACAGGAACTGATGTTTTCGGTCACGTGATGCGCACGGATGGACTGGAGAAGGCGATGATGCTGGCATGTGGAGAGGGTACAAGGATCGAGAAGAGGACGGCCGATCGAGGATCAGATGGATGGAGGATCTATAGGCCTACATAGGAGGACAGGGATGAATCTTGGACAATTGAGGGATGTCACACAGAACAGAACGGAGTGGAGAATTAAGGCTGGTCATGACGGTCGCGCTAGAGTTCCTCGAACTGACGGCACAAGGTGACAATTAAGGTGATGAACAGCAGAGCGCAGTGCGCGGCGGCCTATGCAAGTGGAAAGAGGGAGGCAAAGCTCGCACAGATAAGGTCGAGGGTGCCCAGCAGGGCTGTACTCAGAACTTTTGAGGTGAGTACACGTACGCTGCCGCCAAAAAAATCAACTTTTTTGGGTAAAAAATTTCTGACGACTTGCTTTAGTCATCGAAGTTCTTGGCCGTGATATTGTTGCGGAACTAGGGCTGGGCAGAAAAGTACCAGGGCCGATCACCAACCCTAGCCGTGTAAGTCTTTCGATGATGTCCGGGGGGTAAGGCGTTAGCTGGGGACTAACGACTAGCCGACTAGGCTTAGGCTAACTATACTTAAACGAACTGTATTCAAACGAACTGTATTTAATCGAACTGTATTTAATAACTGCGAAATCGAACGTCTTAATCAAACTGTACACTGAATGCTAGATCACTGCGACGCAACTGAACTAAACACGCATGAATGTCTTTCTTTTCCAAAGGTAAGTCACCGATGCACAAGAATCGATCCCACAACACTGCACCGAGCGGCACGATACTGTACCCACTGCGACTAAACTCTACTGAACTCTATCACAGAAGAAGCAGCTCTGACTGACTGACTGACTACTACGACGAACTCTTCAACTACTTCACACTGCAACTGACGACGACTCTCTACTCACTACGACGATCTGCTCTGCTCTATTTATACCCTCCCAGACGCAGGTGTGCTGAATAAGTAGATATAGGCCACGGTATGCTGAATAAGTAGACGTGCTGAATAAGTAGACATAGGCCAATGTATGCTGGATAAGTAGACGGAGGCTAGTGTGCTGAATAAGTAGACGTGCTGAGTAAGTAGACATAGGCCAATGTATGCTGGATAAGTAGACGGAGGCTAGTGTGCTGAATAAGTAGATATAGGCCAATGTATGCTGGATAAGTAGACGTGCTGAATAAGTAGACATAGGCCAATGTATGCTGGATAAGTAGACGGAGGCTAGTGTGCTGAATAAGTAGATATAGGCCAATGTATGCTGGATAAGTAGACGGAGGCTAGTGTGCTGAATAAGTAGATATAGGCCACGGTATGCTGAATAAGTAGACGTGCTGAATAAGTAGACATAGGCCAATGTATGCTGGATAAGTAGACGGAGGCTAGTGTGCTGAATAAGTAGACGTGCTGAGTAAGTAGACATAGGCCAATGTATGCTGGATAAGTAGACGGAGGCTAGTGTGCTGAATAAGTAGATATAGGCCAATGTATGCTGGATAAGTAGACGTGCTGAATAAGTAGACATAGGCCAATGTATGCTGGATAAGTAGACGGAGGCTAGTGTGCTGAATAAGTAGATATAGGCCAATGTATGCTGGATAAGTAGACGGAGGCTAGTGTGCTGAATAAGTAGATATAGGCCAATGTATGCTGGATAAGTAGACGGAGGCTAAAGGGGCGGGGCAAGCAGACGTAGGCAGAGAGAGCAAAGCAAGCGCACCCAAACACAGCAGGCAATCTTCAAGTTTTTCCACACGGCCCCCCCAGGGGCAGTCCAAAGCCCCCTTTGGATAAAATTAACAGGGGAAAAACGAACCCCCAGCATAATAAACATTGTCCATCGCGATAAGGCACACGCCTCAGTCCACAATTCTATGCAAATAATCAATTCGCTTATGCAAAATATCGTCCATTTCGAAAGACGCCAACTTAACTAACACAAAATAAAGAACAGCATCCAAACAACCAAGCATCGTTCATTGACGAACAAAACGGCTTATAAAGTCAAACAGACGAAGAACGTCTTCAGAATAATTACGTAGGCGCTACTAACAGAAAATAATCGCACTGCGCGATACGAAACTTAAGTTCAGAGTCCCTTACGGCAAAACAAAACTAGGAGTGTCACCTTTCTTTCTTCTTTTTCTTCTTTAGAGGCGGTCTGTCTTCCGGTAAGATGAGGTCGTAGATTACACGCACGTACGTAGACACGTGCGCCGACGAAGAAGAAGCGCGCGCGCACCCACGCGCGCCGACAGGAACTTGCGCGCGGAGGAGTAGACTGCGCGCACGTACGTAGACACGTGCGCCGACGAGGAAGAAGCGCGCGCGCACCCATGCGCGCCGACAGGAGTAGACTGCGCGCACGTAGAGGAAACGTGCGCCGACGAAGAAGAAGCGCGCGGACAGGAGTAGACTGCGCGCACGTAGAGGAAACGTGCGCCGTCCGCCTCGTGCACTTTACTGGAACCGGACAGGTCGACGAACGGCCCGACGGGGTCGACCCGAGATCGCCGTTGTTCCGTCCGAACCTGCTTCCGTTGCATCCGTTGCACCCGTTGCTTCCGTTGCGTCCGTTCGATGTGCAAAGGACCTGGTCCTCGGCCGGTCGACGGCGGATGCCGTCGTACTGTCACCGTTGTCGGTATGCCGACTTCTTGAGAGCGCTTCCTCCGTTGGCGTCCCCTTCCAGCGATGACGTGGCCGGCGGCTGGAAGATGCGGCGGTATTTTCCGCTGCTTCGCTGCGTAGTCCTTCCGTCTTCCTTGCAGGCGCCTCGCTCCATTCCCCTTTCGTCCGCCCATAGCAGTGGCGGAGTTTGTCGACGTGTGCGACGAAGGGCTTAGCCTTCGGCGACTTCTGGAGAAGGTAGTTGACTGGACCGCACGCCCGCAGGATCATCATAGGTCCGGTGAAATTCCGTTGGAACTTCGGGCTACGTCCCACGAATTTCCGTGGACTGAAGTAGTAGACCCAGTCACCTTCCTCGAATTTTGCCGGCCGCAGTCGTAGGTCGTAGGCGTGTTTGCGCCTTTCCGCGCCCTTCTTAAGACATTGGCGAGCGACGGCGTAGGCTTTCTCCAGCCGTTCCGACATCTCGGACCCATAGGCCGAATATGTCCGTCCATTCCCGTCTGGCTCCTCGGTTGATCCGTAAACGAGGTCCAGTGGCATTCGATTCTCTCTTCCGAAAATGAGGTAATTCGGCGAGAAACCGGTCACGTCGTGTATCGAAGCCCGGTACGCAGCCATCACATATGGAAGGTGGTCATCCCAATCCCGCTGGTTTTCGCTCACCACTTTCCCCAACATTGAGTTGAGCGTGCGATGAAACCTCTCGATCATCCCGTTGGTCTGCGGACGATAGCTGGACGTCCGTACTTTGTCCACCTCCAGCATTCGGCACATCTCTTGGAATACCCGTCCGTCGAAATTCCTTCCACGATCGGTCAGGATCTGGAGTGGCGCTCCATAACGAATGACGATCGTCTCTACCAGCGCTTTAGCCACCGTAGTCGCCTCCTGATTCGCCATTGGGAAGGCCTCGACGAACTTCGTGAAGTTGTCCATCATGGTCAAGATGTATACGTTGCCCCTTTTACTCCTGGGGTGAGGACCAGTAACGTCCACACTCACCCTCTCCCATGGCTCTCCACAGTGCAAGGTTTGAAGAGGACCCTGTCGTTGCAGAGCACCACGATGATACTGGCAGCATCTTTCACAGTGTCGGCAAAACCTCTTCACGTCAGCGGACCATCCTACCCAATATGCCCGTCTGCGAACCTGCCATCGTGTTCGTCTGACACCCAGGTGTCCCCCTGTCATGCCAGTGTGCGCCAACCTCAGATAATCTTCCTTTAAGTCTTTAGGCACGAGTACTTGTTCCGACTCGTCCGGCGTCCGACGGTAAATCACATCCTCCTTCAGGTACAGCGAGTCTCGCTGATGCCAATAAACCTTGACAGCTTCCCCCTCCAATAGAATCTCCTGCAGACTCGGCATTCCTTCGCTTAACCAGACTCGGATCAATCTCAGCACCGAATCCTCCTTCTGTGCCTTCGCAATATCGTTGGTGCTGTCGTTCTCGTTCGAGACTTCCGTCACTTCCCGGACGAAGTGATCCATCACATTGAATTCCTCCCAGTGACACTGCCGACACGGCTTTCGCGACAAAGCATCAGCATTCCCATGTCTGCGTCCCGGTCGATGTATGATTTCAAAGTCGAACTCCGACAGTTTTTCCAGCCAGCGTCCTTGCTGACCAATAGGCTCAGGCGTGCGCTGCAACCATCTCAACGCTGCATGATCCGTCCGGATTGTGAAATGACTCCCCAACAAATATTGGCGGTAAACTTGAGTGAAGTGCACCACTGCCAGTAATTCTTTTCTGGTTACGCAGTAGTTGCGCTCGGCTGCTGAAAACAACCGGCTGCCATAGGCAATCACCCGTTCTTCTCCCTCGATGCTTTGCGACAGCACCCCGCCGATTCCCAAGTCCGAAGCGTCGCAGTCCAGAGTGTAGGCTGCATCATCCACCGGCAAGCTGAGTACAGGAGCCACAGTCAATGCTACCTTCAAGCGATCGAAAGCATCCTGACAGTCGTCTCCCCATAGAAACGGTTGATTCTTCCTGGTCAATGCGAACAGAGGGGCTGCGACCAACGAGAATCCTCGAATGAATTTACGATAGTACGAGCAGAGTCCAAGAAACGCTCGCACCTCCCTCAAATGCTCGGGTGTCGGCCACTCGGCCACGGCCTGCACCTTCGATGGATCAACAGATATTCCCTCCGCGGTTACTATGTGTCCAAGAAAGGATACCGTGCGTCTAAGCAAATGACACTTACTGGGTTTCAGTTTCAAATTAGCCTCCCTAAGTCTTTGAAAGACTCGACCCAATCGATCTAGATGCTGGTCCGCAGTACTGCTGAAAATTATTACGTCGTCCAAATACACCAAGCACAACTCGAAATTCAACCCAGAAAGGACGATGTCCATCAATCGTTGAAAGGTAGCCGGCGCGTTACATAAACCAAAAGGCATAACCTTCCACCGAAAAGTCCCTCGCCGAGTAATAAAAGCGGTTTTATCAGCATCACCGGGATCCATTCCGACCTGATGGTACCCGCTACGCAAATCCAGTGTACTGAACCACCCAGCACCCGTCAAAGCATCCAAACAAGCATCAATCCTCGGAAGAGGATAAGAATCCTTCCGCGTCAGATCATTCAATCGGCGGTAGTCGATACAAAACCTCAAAGACCCGTCTTTCTTCTTAGCGAGAACCACATTCGCCGCCCATTCGCTAACCGCAGGTTCCACAACTCCCGTTTCCAACATTTGATTCAATTGTTCATCAATAGCAGTCTGATATGGCAGCGGCTGCCTCCGTAAAGGTTGTCTCACTGGACGAGAGTCCCTCGTATCAATCCTGTGTTGGGTTATCGCGGTTCGTCCCAAATCTCGGTCAGTGGTCGAAAAAATGTCCTCGTACTCGACCAACAAATCCTTCAACCGTTCCTTCACCTCCGTCGGGACATCCTCCGAAATGTCCTCCATCAGCTTCTCAATCAAATGGGTTTCAGGACCCGTGCGTCTATCATTTTCCTTCCTTACCTCGACATTTACGGGATGCAATTCACCCAACATTTGATTAGCAGTCAACAAAGCAGATTGCTCGTTCAAATTTACTACACGAATGCACGACTTATTAGCATCATCACCAAGCACGACTCTGGCTACGTGTAACCCAGGCTGGATCTCTTTGGACTCCGTCATCCACGCCTGTGCAGTGGTCGTAAAGTCTCTATACTGCGTTGTGCAAGGTATATCGCACTGGGAACGAGGAAGGACAGTCGTCTCCTCTGCAACCATCACCCTGCGGCACCAAAGCGAACCATTTCCCTTGACCAGAGGAATGCGGCGGCGACCAACAAAAAGTGCGCCCTGACCAAAACCCAATCTACAGCGATGCTGTCTCAGCCAGTCCATTCCCAGCATTGGTTCACCGATCTGATCCGAGACAAGAAAAGTAGTGCCAATAGAAAATCCTCTGGAAATCACAATCGGAAGATCAAGCTGACCCAAAACCCTAATTGCAGTACCATTAGCAGCTAAAAGGATGCGATTGCTTGGCTGGAGCGACAACCCATCAACATCAGACGAGGGAACCAAGCTTACCTCCGACCCAGTGTCCACTAGGCATGTTCTTTGCCGTCCGTTGATCGTTCCACGGATGTAGATCGCGTTGTTCGTTACACCCGTCGTTCGGTCTCTTGTTGTGTGGTTGGTGACGATCGGTCCATCATGCTCGGGCGTCGTCGGACCCGAGTTGCGTGCGTCGTCTTGACGGTTGGGAGGCTGTCGGCGTTGGCGGCATTGGCGGGCCACGTGACCCACGCGTCCACAGTTGAAGCAGGTCACACCGCGGCCGGCGTTCCCAGAAGCGTTTCCTGCAGGCGGAACGGTCGGTGGAACGTACGGGGGAACATTTGGTTCGGCGTCGAGACTCGTCCTGTACGAACCTCGAAGTTCCTCCAGCTGTTGACAGATCCTTCCTTCCATGTCCTGTTGCCACTTTCGCTGGGCAGCGAAGAAGTTGTCCAATTGGGACTGAAGTTGTCCACCAGCGTCTCCATCTTGCGTCGTTCTCACCCGATTGGCTGGTCTCCGACGATCCTCCAATTCCGACGTCTGCTAGTACGCGGCGAGGCGTAGAGCGGTTCGGTACGCTTCGTCGATGGTCTTCGGCTCACGTTCTCTCACCTTGAGGGACAACTCACGGTCGCGGATCGCTTCGAGGAAGGCGTCCTTCGCGACGATCTCCGTCGTTTCGTTAGATGGAACCGGGTAGGCGAGAACGACGAGTCTCCGGATGTCGTGCAGCAAGTCGCCCAGGGTTTCATCTGATCTCTGCCGGCGATAGTAGAGTTGTGCCCGGAAGGTCTCGGCCTGACCCTCCGCGCCGTATCGTTGACGTAGTCTCTCGACGAGCTGCTCGTAGGTGACTTCCGTCCGGGCTCCAAAATCCCAGAGTAACTGCGTTGCTGCTTTTTCCAATGAACAGCGGAGGAAGTCCGCTTTGTCGGCTGCAGTCCATCGGTTGTGTCTCGCGCACACATCGAATTGTGCCAAGAACGATTCGAGGGATCCAGTTCCATCGAATTTTCCGGGCTTGATTGGACTCCTCTTTTCACCGACCAAGCGACCGACATTCTCCAGAATCTTTGACTCCAAAGCGCTGGCGTCTTTCTCCGGAATCAGCATGCTTTTTCGCTCCCTCTTCGGCGAGTCGTCGAAATCGATTGTCTGCAGGAAGCGGCTAGACTCGACCTCGTGGTCGACCAAAACGTCCTTTCGTCGTCCGGCGGTAGGCGACGAAGTAGCAGGAAGGCCAGAAACGCTTCCGTCCACTCCTGCGCGAGAAAACTCACCAGTCGCTGCGTTCCATATCGTTGTCAGTCCAGAATCAAATCAGCTCCCGCTTCCGTGTAACAGTTTGTAGCAGTCCGACGAATGTAACAAAAACCCCAACTTCTTGAACTAGTTTTTGCTGGTTCCAATTTGTTCCGAGACGTCCAATCGAATAAATCAAAACCCCACTTGCTGGTGCCAATTTGTTGCGGAACTAGGGCTGGGCAGAAAAGTACCAGGGCCGATCACCAACCCTAGCCGTGTAAGTCTTTCGATGATGTCCGGGGGGTAAGGCGTTAGCTGGGGACTAACGACTAGCCGACTAGGCTTAGGCTAACTATACTTAAACGAACTGTATTCAAACGAACTGTATTTAATCGAACTGTATTTAATAACTGCGAAATCGAACGTCTTAATCAAACTGTACACTGAATGCTAGATCACTGCGACGCAACTGAACTAAACACGCATGAATGTCTTTCTTTTCCAAAGGTAAGTCACCGATGCACAAGAATCGATCCCACAACACTGCACCGAGCGGCACGATACTGTACCCACTGCGACTAAACTCTACTGAACTCTATCACAGAAGAAGCAGCTCTGACTGACTGACTGACTACTACGACGAACTCTTCAACTACTTCACACTGCAACTGACGACGACTCTCTACTCACTACGACGATCTGCTCTGCTCTATTTATACCCTCCCAGACGCAGGTGTGCTGAATAAGTAGATATAGGCCACGGTATGCTGAATAAGTAGACGTGCTGAATAAGTAGACATAGGCCAATGTATGCTGGATAAGTAGACGGAGGCTAGTGTGCTGAATAAGTAGACGTGCTGAGTAAGTAGACATAGGCCAATGTATGCTGGATAAGTAGACGGAGGCTAGTGTGCTGAATAAGTAGATATAGGCCAATGTATGCTGGATAAGTAGACGTGCTGAATAAGTAGACATAGGCCAATGTATGCTGGATAAGTAGACGGAGGCTAGTGTGCTGAATAAGTAGATATAGGCCAATGTATGCTGGATAAGTAGACGGAGGCTAGTGTGCTGAATAAGTAGATATAGGCCACGGTATGCTGAATAAGTAGACGTGCTGAATAAGTAGACATAGGCCAATGTATGCTGGATAAGTAGACGGAGGCTAGTGTGCTGAATAAGTAGACGTGCTGAGTAAGTAGACATAGGCCAATGTATGCTGGATAAGTAGACGGAGGCTAGTGTGCTGAATAAGTAGATATAGGCCAATGTATGCTGGATAAGTAGACGTGCTGAATAAGTAGACATAGGCCAATGTATGCTGGATAAGTAGACGGAGGCTAGTGTGCTGAATAAGTAGATATAGGCCAATGTATGCTGGATAAGTAGACGGAGGCTAGTGTGCTGAATAAGTAGATATAGGCCAATGTATGCTGGATAAGTAGACGGAGGCTAAAGGGGCGGGGCAAGCAGACGTAGGCAGAGAGAGCAAAGCAAGCGCACCCAAACACAGCAGGCAATCTTCAAGTTTTTCCACAATATTTTCCACGGAAAACCTTCAAAACAGAGTAAAACGCTCTAATTTCATGATTTTTTGCCTCCGTACCGGTAATTCGCAATTTTTGCTTGTGTGTGCCCACTTGGTCTTATATATATACTGAGTCTGAGGTGGGTATACGCTGTATACCCGCGTCACGCGTGTACGTATAGGCTACCCTCGTTTTTTTTAGGTCAGTAGGCTAACACGCTGTCGTTTTTCCCCGTAGGCAGGGCTTAAATTAAGTGTGGCTGGCTCCCCATTTGGTTTCAACAAGGCGGTAAATAATAAATGATAAATGCAGCGGGATAGAGAGGAAGGGAATAAAGTAAGAAAAACAATTGTTACTGCAAGCAATTGTTTAGTTTTTTCTTGTTTAAGTGGATAAATAACCTTTAAAGAAACTTTTTCCTAAGTCAATGGGGAGGGGGTTTAACCCCCGAAACCCCCCTTGGCTACGCCACTGTCATTGTCTACTAGCGTACCAAGGACAGATCTCATAATCAAAATATTTAGTGCTGATCGAATCAACCAAAAAAGTTCTTGTAAAACCTGGGCGACAGCCTTAATTGTCACTGATCATATGCATAACAGGATCTGAACCTAATTAAGCAGCACTCAAAGCCTTTGAAAGCCAAGAACCCTACATCACAGAGCCAATGCTGCCAAGAAAGCTCGTAATTACATGTAGGCCTACATGGAAACTCCCATCCGACAGATCACATTAAATGATTGTAAACGTTTAATGCTCCGAGCAACAAAAGCTGGTCGAATGTTACACATAGTGTATTAATTATCTGGAGTTTCTTGGCCCGGTCAGTGCATGCCATGGTAATTAAATAACAGGGTTGACAATAATATTATGCATGATCTGTCACATGTTGGCATATTGGTTATTTAATAATTTGTAGCTATAGGCCCACTGATGCTATTTTGATTTTTGACTGAGTACGTACTGTTGTATATATATATTTTACACCTATCATTCTGAAGAATTGTCTCTTTACACACCTGCTTTTAGGGCCTTACAGTGATATTAGACTTGCCCTATATTTTCTTGTATTTTAAGTGTGGAATAATACCTTTGGTGCAATTTTATTTGTTACAAAATGTTGAGGTAGTATAGATGTTCAAATAAAAGTGACAACGTTTCGTTCAGAATTGCTTGATTCTTGGATCCTATGGTGATAATCACCTATGTGGTACAGCCCTATTTGCAACATAAATAATGCTACAAGAGCTCTGTAACGATAACTGTATTCACATTCAGAATTGCAGCACATTTTTGCAACAAAATCAAAGACTCAGAATGTTTAAACCTACCCGTAAACACAATGAAATCGAGAAAAGCAAATAGTAGCCTACGGCGTTCAGCTGCATTTTATTAATCAGTTTAAGCTTAATGGCAGCTTACAAATTACAGACTAGGAAACTCCCTGCTACATATTGTACTAATGTAGATTCAAAAGCGAGTGCGTACGAGTCCGGCAAAACACCAAGCTGCTGATTCGGTACAATAACTTCAAATTTCTGAAAGTGAAATTGCCTGGTCTATTCCGGTAAACTATCAACTGTTGTTTACAATATCTCGGGCAACAGCTGACTTGGACTCACAATCTGGCGCGCAGATAGTCTAGTTTTACACCAAACAATTTCTCTTTATAAAAAGACCCAGAATAAGAGTTTAGTTGATGGAGACCATTTTAAAGCAAATTTATTATTATATCTTTAATTATTTTAAGTTCCAGCCTGTTGCCAATTTTTCCGGGTAGTACATTGCAGTTCATATATAACGCAACCCAGCTTCGAGATTAATCGTAAAACTAAATATTCGAGGTGCAGTAATAAAATGAGTTATCAGGAGATTTTCGAGGCTGCAGGGACCATTTCAATCAATAAATCAATCTTCTTTATTGACCACCACCACAAAGTAATACGTACAAGCGTACAGTTTACAAATTCGTATGCAGGTTATCAATAGGTAAACCCAAAGGAACATTATGGTTCCGCAAGATAGGCGCGCATGGGCGGAGTTTGGTTTCCGTTCTTGAAGGGGCTAAAGCCTTCTTGGTGGGGGAGCTAAGCCCAGTAAAAGCTACCATTTAGGCCTACATGGTAAAAAAATTAATCTGGGTCCTCTTGGGGGGTGGTTGCTTAGCCCCCCTAACCCCTGATAAACTCCGCCCATGCGAACACGTCCTATCATCATCCGGTGTTATTCATGAAATGGCTATCAGCAGGTGAGCACTCCCCCCCCCCCAGGGGCGGATCCAGGGGGGCCAATCCGGCCATGCCCAACCCCCCCCCATTTAGAAATTTCTTTATTTTTGACCAGCTATTTTGCTCGGAAAGTAGATGTGGCCCCCCTACGAGTGGTTCCGTAGAACTCTGGCCCCCCCCCTTCGAAAATTTCTGTATCCGCTCTTGCTCCCCCCATTCGGATTGGTCGAGGAACTCACTTTGGACCACCACCAGATGATGAGCAGCTCTCCGTACATATGAATAAATGGCTTAAGTAACTCTCACACGGTCATTCTTTTTCGCGCCCCAAACGGCCCATGCAGGGCTCTCCATTTAGACATCAGATGCAATGGATATACCTGCATGCACTGCAGTCTTCCAGCATCAATTCAAGAAATAAAAACTCAATCTGCTTTTGGGAAACAGTTAAAGCTGTTTGCAATTCATGCTGAACTTTGACAATTTTGTATTATGACATTGTGTGTAAAGCAGGGGTCTCAAACACGCGGCCCGCGGGCCGCATGCGGCCCGCGAACCCGATTAATGCGGCCCGCGAACAGCCTCCTGGTTTTTTATTTTAAAAAAATTAGAAATCGGTTTAAAAGAATTTTGCAGTTCCTTTGCGATTTGAGCCAATGTTTAAACTGCGTTCTACTCCTTTTGCTGTGGACATTGAGTCACCAACAGCAGATATAGGCATAATATATGCATAGATCTTTGGAATTAGTGGACCTTCAGTGCGATGCAACGCCGAAGCAGAAGTATGCTACAGCGAAGTTTTATGTCGGTGTCGCAAAATAGAGTATCTCCGTAATAATTGTATGTCCCCAGATGATGAGAAGTCGAAAAATGTCACTTCCGCGTGTGTTTATTTTTGCAAATTAACTTTCATTTGCTTGGTTTTGACACTAACGGGTAGGCCCTATATATGTTTTTTCCTATAATTTTGGTGACTTTGGTTTAGAGGACTTAGAACATTTAGAACACTTAAGAACGCTCAGAGTCTCTTGGCCTAACTAAATTCGAGCTGAATTACTTTGAACATTGCTTAGGATAGGCCTACTTTAAAAAAATTTAAAAATTAGAGTCATTTTAAATTTTGATTACAGCATAATTTCTTCAATATTATAGCGCCCATGCCTTTTTCGATAATTGGGATAGAATGTTTTTTCAATTTTGTTTGTAGTACCATTATAGTTACACTTAAAATATAATATTATGTGAATTTTACAGGGTCATAATCATCATTACAGTATAATATGCTGCAATGACACATAACTGATTCTATAGTTTCACGTGCACGATAATATTTTTATGCTGCGGCCCGAGAGTCATTAAAAATTTCCAAATGCGGCCCACATGCAGACTTGAGTTTGAGACCCCTGGTGTAAAGCATCCTAGAACAGGGGTTCTCAAACTGTGGTACGCGTACCCCTGGGGGTACGCGAATCCACCTCGCCGCGTAAGGACCTTGGGCAAGTCCTTCACTCACAATTGCTCAGCGCTTCGGCGTGAAACTCCGATGCAGTGTCCGCTCTGCATTCGGGAGCGCCTCTGAGTAAAAGGAGCTTGAAGGGGCGCTATAACAAGTGCGCATACAAATACAAACAAATACAAACATACGCCAGGCGCCGGTAAGGGGTATGCGAAAAAATCCAGAAATATAATTATTTTTTCAGTTTATGGACTTTATGTCCGTCTTTCTTTGATTAGTAAAGATTTTTAACGCTGCAACATATAAAAGCATCATTATTTCTTTCTTTCACAACATGTAATTAGACTTACATAGGACTACATATATAGTGCATGCAACATATTTATGTTTAGGCCTGTTACTATAATTTTGAAACAAATAATGTATAGCCTATGGTTGAAAGTAGGGCCTACCAGAGCCGTATATTTCCAAGAGTCTGGCCATCTGCAGCTAACGAGAGGTTCCGGTCACTCCCGGGTCTTAGTTGTGGATCACGTGGTTACTGGCCTCCATTTTCTCTCCTTGCAACTGGATGAACTGTGTTTAGTGTTTACGCTAAATTTTGTGTGTGAAATATTTGAAATAATGCCTTGTTGCGCTGCCGTTAACTGTTCGAATCGACACGAAAAGGGATTTCGGTTGTTTCGTTTTCCGAACAACAAGACGCGTCGTGATTTGTGGATCGCGAAATTGAAGAGAGACAACTGGAAGCCGACATCGTGTTCAGCTCTATGCGAGGTAAACAGCATTTACTCTTGGCCTTCCCAGTTAACTTCATAATTGTATAATAGTCAACTCGTAAACAATCGGAATATCTACAGCGTCCACAAAAGCCAAGTCGCGGGAACCATGGCGATCATGAAGCGTACGCTTGACCCGGCCTGATACTGGCGGGATTTGCCTTAAGTACCTACCGCATTTGAAGACGTTATGTGATTCTGCTATTGCAAATAGCCACAACGTTCAGATAATGTTTACTAGCACAGTAGCACTGCTTAACTTAAACTGAGACATAAATACACATTATAAGTTAAGGAGGTTTAACACATGATATCTCTTTCCCTCCTAGTCTTCCTTCTTCCTTATTACTTAATTCCTTAATATTATTATTATTCCTTAATATTACTTCAAAGTCATTGCAATCCGATTGAATGGCGCCTGTTACGAAGGATTGGGTTAACTGTTTTTGGCGTTGGATTGGAAGTGGATAAGCCTATGCCTGGTTGTTTCCTGGATGGATGATCCAGATTTGATGAGGGCTTATGACAACAGAGGCTGTACATCTATATTTGTGTGGCCACCTTAATAAAATTTTTGTGAGATATATAAAGATGGTGATTATTTTGTAGGCACATTTTGATGAAAGTCAGTTCGAAAGAAATCGTAAGGACGGATGGAGAAAGTTACGACCCGATGCTGTTCCAACACTCTTCACACACAGTGCTGTGGTGCATGTCAGAAAGCCGCCACTGAAACGCAGCCCAGAAGAAAGCCCGACGAAGACCATTGCAAAGAAGCGATTGCGTGTCGAACACAGCTACAGCAGGAAATCCTCGACAGACTTCTCTACCGCTACCACTACTGTCACGGCAAGCTCTGGGTCGTCCACAGCATGTCAGCTTCACGATGGTAATTCATTGTCACTAAATTATTGCATTAAAATGTTGTTACTGAGCATACAGGGGCAGAGTCTGGATTTTTGAAAGGGTGCTGGAGGCAGAGGTAGCCTATGCAGCACCTACATGAATTCATGCACAAATTGGTGCCCTCAACCCATCTGGAAAATGCAGCACGTTACAGAGTGCTGTAAGCTTGTGCAGTGGCTAACAAATTTTATGGCCATATCATACTTAAAAGAGAACTTAGGTCTTAGATCAATGCTGGTCTGCTGAAAATCTAAGATTCAAGGGGGTAATCAGGTGGTGTCTGGAACAGGGTGAAGACCTCTGAAGTTGAAGACATTACGTTAAATGACGACATGTTTCATGCTTGTAGGTTTCTAAGTGTTTAATGTTAGTAATCTATCCACACCTCAGATTCACATGTTCTGTGTGACCTTGCACGCGTGACAAATTTATATAATGACAATAGAAATATTTAAAAGTAATAAATTGGTGACTGTGTGTGTGTCTGTAAGGACTTTATGTCTGTCTGTCTGTACCAACTTTTTAAGGAAGTTTAGCATCATGTTTTGTTGGTGTCATGTATTGAGATGTAGAACAAATGGAGCCTTGCGTGGCTGCCATATAGCTAAATTCGACTCCTGTATTAACTTGTGATCAATCATTCATACTGTATCTGTAATCACAATGCGCTGTGTCAGTTTGAATATTAATAAACGAAGATTATTATCATAATTATTATTATCATTATGTTAATTCCATGCAATCATTGTTGTCTCCAATGAAAGCGTGAGTTATTTACTTAGATCAAAAGGCACTAATTGGACATGATTATTGTCTTTTCAGTTTCTAACAAGAATGCCACTGCTTTCTCAGACGAGTACCTGACTACATCTGGAAACTTAGCAAAAAGCAACGCAGACTCTACATCCCACTCCGTTACGGCTTCAACATTGTCAGCAGCTGTCACTGCTTCTGATTGTTTAGGTTGTCGCACTTTAAACAGTTGTATCAAGAAATTGCATAGGCAGTTTTTAATACAGGCTCGTCTTATTGCTGCTCTACGTGTTAGGCATAAAGCAGCATTGAGGAAAGTAAGGAAAATTTCGAAAGCGAAATGTGCTTTTGGCTTTGCAGTTAAGAGATTTTTGAACATCGATCAGCAGAAGGCGTTGTGCAAAAATACGCAGAGGGGTTCTAAGTGGAGCTCAGTGACTGTAAGAAATGCAATTTGCAACTGCATTTTGCATGTGGCTACCGTGTGCTATTGTCTCAGAAGTATCCGCTGCCATCACTGCGTACTTTGAGACGCAGCATCCAATTTGTGAAATTTGAAAGTGGAATTTTAACAGAAGTTTTCCAATTTCTTGCTTTTAAAGTTCGTGACATGAGCGTTCTTGAGCGAGAATGTTCTTTAACATTGGATGAGATGTCGATAACAGCAGGTGCTGAATTTGATAAACGGACTGGCCGTTTCATTGCTGATGTAACGTTGCCTGATCAGAGTGGTATTGCTACACATAGTTTGGTTTTTATGTTAGGTGGTATTACTGGAAACAAACTGTTGCCTATTATTTCACTGGAAATTCTACAGATGGCAGTGTCTTTGCTCCGATTGTGTTAAGCATTATTAAACACTGTCATGAATAAGCTTGTGCCCTGCACTTGGCTTTCGAGTGGCACTCAAGAAATTTGGAGATTGTGATTGTAATTTTGCTGTGCATAGTTCTTGCATAGATTAGGAAATAAACTTGTCAATATTACTGGCACACCAAGATGCCAATATGCAGATATAAGCTTAGGTCTCTTTCGGGTTTTTCCTTTTTTCTATTATGTAAACGTTTTAATATCCTGTTACTATCAAACTTGCAATATCGACTTTAATCACATGTCATTCCACTATTTGAAGTTGATACTGCTAATGTTCAACATGATTGGACTGAATACTGATTTCTTATATATTAGACTTACTGCTATGATCCTGTTTGTCGTGTTTGATTGCATTGCTTGTCACGATTGAATAAAATTTAAGATTTCGTTCCATTTGATAGTGTTGTGTAAAAAGGAGTAGAAGCCTAAGATATAATATAGTCTTCCCAGTCGGTCTGTTAGATTCCTTGCACCAATGACAGTATTATTTATTTATTTAAATTACAAGCGGTTTTAACGTGCACACTGCACAGTCACACAGAAATGGAGTCTAGCATCACTATATTAGCAGGGTCGGTGAGCATATTAAACCGTTAGTTTACGTTGCTAAGTTATTTATAAAACAGGAACAGGGAACATCATTGGGAATATCATGGAACACAATATTTTTTTTATTGTACACAGAACAGAGCACATGGAACATAAAAAAACAGGAACACGGAGCATAATTGGAAATATTATAGAACATAATTTTTATTGAAAACAGGACAGAGAACAAGGAACACGGAGCATCATTGAGCATCATAGGGAACATAATGGAACAGAGACTTAGGGAGCTGAGAAGAAGGAACATCACAGAGAGCAGAGGTTAGGAGATGTTCTATTGAGTGCACGGTGGGCACAGACACAGGGAGACGCACATACACAGGGAAACACACAGACACAGGGAGACGCACATACACAGGGAAACACACAGACACAGGGAGACGCACAGACACAGGGAGACGCACATACACAGGGAGACGCACATACACAGGGAAACACACAGACACAGGGAGACGCACATACACAGGGAAACACACAGACACAGGGAGACGCACATACACAGGGAAACACACAGACACAGGGAGACGCACAGACACAGGGAGACGCACATACACAGGGAAACACAGACACAGGGAGACGCACATACACAGGGAAACACACAGACACAGGGAGACGCACATACACAGGGAAACACACAGACACAGGGAGACGCACAGACACAGGGAGACGCACATACACAGGGAGACGCACATACACAGGGAAACACACAGACACAGGGAGACGCACATACACAGGGAAACACACAGACACAGGGAGACGCACAGACACAGGGAGACGCACATACACAGGGAGACGCACAGACACAGGGAGACGCACAGACACAGGGAGACGCACATACACAGGGAAACACACAGACACAGGGAGACGCACAGACACAGGGAGACGCACAGACACAGGGATACGCGTCTCCCTGTGTTTGTGCGTCTTCTTGTCAACGTATTTGCAGATCGCCGCCTGGACTAAAAATGGCGTCCAGCAACCACGTGACTTGGCCAACTTCCGGCCAACTTCCGGGACACAAGTTGGCCAGACTCTTGGAAATATACGGCTCTGGGGCCTACCAAAGCTAGAAATTCTCAACCTATATTATTATAGAGTTCAAATTGCGGAGAGCTGAATTGGCCTAAGGGTTAACTTCTGGTCGAGCTTTAAATTTTGTGATTCCTTTCAGCACGTCATAAAAATTATGTTGTGTAAAACTGGCTTTTAAACTACTCTAGACTTGCTATAAAAAAACAAACATGGGGTATACCTGCGTAAACAGATATTTTAAATCTGTGCTAGTCGAAACAAGGGTATCCTTGTAGATCAATTTTCCCTTTTAAATTTGTTGATAAGATTATATGATTCAAACTAAATTTTGCTCCCTATATACAGCTCTAATACACGATGTCACCAATGATTAAAATGACTTTTAGTTGTCACTGCAAGGCGACGTCGCAAAGGCTGAACTGACTTTGCTGGGGGTACGCCATTATTCGATTTTTTTTACTTGGGGGTACAATAAAAATAAAGTTTGAGAACCCCGTCCTAGAAGTAGCTTGCTATACCGACGATCGATCGATACTATATAAATTGTCTTGATTACAATTACAAATACAATTACAGTACGGCACCTGAGGTACAGTGTTTAATCTAGACGTCTCTGGGGGGGGAAGTTCCCCCCCAGGATTGACATTTCCCCCCCCCCAGAAAAATTTGACAAAATGATATTGGTTTTTAGTTACTGTTTTCATCATTGTTTTACATGAAGTGTCATAATATACCGTGATATTTTTTATTATTACATGATTATAATGACATTATTTACTACTATAATATATGATACTGTCATGTTAAGATGACACCTTAAAATGCTGCCATTGCAATGTGGAAATTCAAAAAGTTTCTAATGGGTCACTGAAAAAGTACAGCTATTTTGATAATACGACACCTTAAAATGCTGACATTTCAATGTGGAAATTCAAAAAGTTTCTAATGGGCCACTGAAAAAGTACAGCTATTTTGTTAAGACGACACCTTAAAATGCTGCCATTGCAATGTGGAAATTCAAAACGTTTCTAATGGGCCGCTGAAAAAGTACAGCTATTTTGTTAAGATGACCCCTTAAAATGCTGTCATTGCAATGTGGAAATTCAAAAATTTTCTAATGGGTCACTGAAAAAGTACAGCTATTTTGTAAGAAGACACCTTAAAATGCTGCCATTGCAATGTGGAAATTCAAAAATTTTCTAATGGGTCACTGAAAATGTACAGCTATGTTGCTAAGACGACACCTTAAAATGCTGCCATTGCAATATGTGGAAATTCAAAAAGTTTCTGATGAGGCTCTGAAAAAGTACAGGTATTTTGTGAAGATGACACCTTAAAATGCTGTCATTGTAATGTGGAAATTCAAAAAGTTTCTGATGAGACTCTGAAAAAGTACAGGTATTTTGTGAAGATGACACCTTAAAATGCTGCCATTGCAATGTGGAAATTCAAAAAGTTTCTGATGAGACTCTGAAAAAGTACAGGTATTTTGTGAAGATGACACCTTAAAATGCTGTCATTGTAATGTGGAAATTCAAAAAGTTTCTGATGAGACTCTGAAAAAGTACAGGTATTTTGTGAAGATGACCCCTTAAAATGCTGCCAATGCAATGTGGAAATTCAAAAAGTTTCTGATGAGTCTCTGAAAAAGAACAGGTATTTTGTGAAGATGACACCTTAAAATGCTGTCATTGCAATGTCGAAATTCAAAAAGTTTCTGATTAGGCTCTGAAAAAGTACAGGTATTTTGTGAAGATGACACCTTAAAATGCTGTCATTGCAATGTGGAAATTCAAAAAGTTTCTGATGAGGCTCTGAAAAAGTACAGGTATTTTGTGAAGATGACACCTTAAAATGCTGTCACTGCAATGTGGAAATTCAAAAAGTTTCTGATGGGGAGGGGCGCATCCCCCTCCCCATACCCCTCCCCCTCCCGGTCTCGGCGCTACGCGCCTCACGAGCGTCCTTCGGACGCTCAATTGTCTCCCCCCCCCAGAAACCTGAATTCCCCCCCCAGAGGACGGGGGACTAGATTAAACACTGCCTGAGGTATACTCTACAATGTCACAAGTGCAAGCAAACGCAACAATGAAGGTCGTACCGATTCGAGAGCTTACTATGACAAAGACTATGTATATACATATATATATACATACATACATACATATATATACACATATATATTATATATATGTATATATGTATATGTATATATATATATATATATAGGGAGAGAGAGAGAGAGAGAGAGAGAGAGAGAGAGAGAGAGAGAGAGAGAGAGAGAGAGAGAGAGAGAGAGAGAGAGAGAGAGAGAGAGAGAGAGAGAGAGAGAGAGAGAGAGAGAGAGAGAGAGAGAGAGAGAGAGAGAGAGCGCGAGCAGGAAGAACGTAAAACTTTTGAGCGACAAATATATTTTAATAATTATATTATGGGTGCCATATGTTGAAAAGGTTAAAGAAGCTGGTATGATAGATAATGCAGTCGACAATATACGGGGGGAAAACACTCGATGAGATACAAAGTAATTTGGTTGCGACCAAGCAAAGTTTACCGTGGGAGTGGGCTGCCAAAAGCATTAGAACAAGAGTTGATCGAAGGAGTTCCAGCAGCACAACCATGTCTGCTACGATGACACGTCGGTAGACGGTCGCCCCGGATGCAGTTTTTATACAGGTGCTGCGGTGCAGAGGATCTGCAATATATGAAGTCAAGTTTATTCATTAAATACTATGTTTTTAATGATGATGATGGCGGTTGGTCGACGCCGTATTACCCAAACGTTATTATGCGAGGGGATACCGCATGGGCGAAGTTTGGTTTCCGTTCTTGGAGGGGCTAACAGTAACTTATGAATCTGCGCCTTCTTGGGGGGGGGGGGGAGGCGGCTTAGCGCCACCCCCTAACCCCTGATAGACTCCGCCCATGGGAGACCGCGAACAGGACGTCGAAAAAAGAGAGCCCGGCCGTAAAACCCTCACATAGTCACACGGTCATTCTGTTTCGTGTTACTCGCATATAGGCTCGACGACGCGGTCTATAGCATCGCTGCCGCCCAATGTATAAATCGAGACCCAACGCGCGTGGGCGCTGAATAATTTGGCAGTATTCATTTAACAGCGCTAGTTATTCCTTCAGTTTTTCTACATAGTGGAACTCTGTCGGTCTATAGGAGGCGGGGTAAAAGCCGTAATACAAACGCGCAACAAACGAAACATATGGCGACGAAGAACATGGTATACCGGGGTACAATACCACACAAAAGCTTATTTTCAATACGAAGGAGGGCAGACGCTCGTGAATAAGCTGGTGCCCCGCGCTTGGCTTTCAAGTGGCGTTTTAGAAATTTCGAGTTTACGATTACGGTTATATGAACTTATATCCCTGCTGCAGATGCACTTTATGGCGATGGAGAGTCGGATGCTGCGAGCTTTTTGATGGTCGAAGCGCGCTCGAGCTCGCGGCCGCGCTTGATCAGCTCGTTTTTTGTCTCTTCATCAATCACAGCTATGCCAGCCGATCATAATTATACAGACTTGCACCGGATTTCGTCCATCATGGCGCGATACTTTTCGATTTCGTCGAGGATCAGCTTGTACTCATCATCGCTGATGGAGCCAGTGGCGGCGCTAGGGGGGGCTAAGGGGCTAAGCCCCCATATAAAAGGCTAAGCCCCCTCTAAAAAAGGCCATCCGGTTTTTTCCACATGCGAAACTGAAGTATTTCGACGATTTTCGACCGGATGACTAAAAAAAGGTCGTCAGAAATTTTTGCGGATGAAAATGGAAAATTTCCTTCAGCCTCCCCCATGGGCGTCCGCAGGAATTTTTTTTAGGGGGGCGCAAACTTTTAAATGGTTGACTCAGGGACTAAACAAGGTGTCAAATAGGCTACAGTCAAAGTAATGACGACAATTTCTATGGCGCCATAACACAAACATGGATTAGGGCGGCTTGACAAAGACACATGCACACAGGCCTACAGAGACAAGCGATCGACGGACTCCATAGAGGCAGCCACACAGGGGCGCCCGCAGGCGTACGCACTTACGCAAGTGCGTACAGCAGCGGCGCCCGCAGACGTACGCACACACGAAAGTGCGTACAGCGCGATGACCCAAAAGGTATGTTTTTTGGGAAATTCTGGGATGACTAAAAAAAAAAGGTCATCAGTTTTTTCGGCGGATAGAAAAGGTATGTTTTTGGGAAATTCTGGGTTGATGACTAAAAAAAAAAGGTCATCAGTTTTTTCGGCGACCTAACGAAAATTTTTCCCTGTTCGCCCCTCCTTCGAAAATTTCTGTGCGTACAAGAAAAAATCCTGCGGGCGCCGCTGCAGCCACATACGGCACCAAGAGAACCGCACCTGTCCATGGCACCACCACCATCACCATTCACAATCACCATCACAAAGGCAACCGATCATTCCACCTTCGACGCTCGTTTCTTCGGTGCTTGCGCCCTCTCGCTCCTGTAACGGGACTACTCCGAGGCACTCCCAACTCCAGCACAGTCAAATCTTACGATCAGGGCTGTTTTTAAGGAATTTTTAGAACTGCACAACCCCTTCTTTCCCTTCCCATCCTCCATGGTAAATTATTTCCAATCGGAGGATAATGAACCTTTTTGCAAGTTTTAACTGCACAGAACTTGTGACAGAAGTGCTTCTACAGCTGCACAAATCCATTTAGAACTGCACGTTTTGTGTAGCCTACAACTGCACGTTAAAAAAGCCCTGCTTCGGTGCTTGCACCCTCTCGCTCCTGTAACGCGGATCCCAACATGCGAAAAAAGTCGTAGGCTATAATTATAGTCAGCTTCCAACTTGAATAAAGAGTTTGCGCAAAGATTCCCTTCCTCTACGTCCCTCCCTCAAAGTAGGCCTAGGTCTAATACGAGTAAACCTACCTTTCCATCCAGTCGAAGGCGGAATAGGTTTCGTTCGTGGACAGTAAAACGACACACGTTAAACGGCTCTTTAGACTTCCTTCAGCGCTCAGTTTCAACAGACCGTAGCCTATGCATCATACGGTGATTCATATCACGAAAGAAAGCAGGTTTGAATGCAACAGAAGCGTTTGTCCCTTTTCGTCTTTAAAGTGGCCTACAACAAACAACTATCTGTTCCGTTCATATGGCTATCGTTTCTTCTACCCTCCAGTGCTTAAAGTGTAGAAAAATAAGTGCCTGGACGCCCCTTATCTTTCCAAAAGAAGTGCCCGGACGCCCCTTACCATTCCAGTCATTGCTGGCCAATAAGTGGCTGGACGGCGTTCAGATTTGAAAATAAGTGCATGGACGCCGTCCATGACCGTCCAGCCACACTTTAAGCTCTGCTACCCTCGATGCAGTCGACCTCACAGTTATACGAAAGTTTCCTATACCTCGTCTCCTCCGTCTCTGTGATATATTGCGCGACTGACTCACAACGTGTAGTAGATGAAGTTACAGTTTAACGAACCTTGTGACAATTAACTCAGATAAATTATGGATTAGCATTCTTCTTTCATCTATAGCTGGGTATGCTTAGAAGGTGTGGCAGAACATGTGCCAGCTGGCATCTAAAGGAAGAAGCGGATTATTTGGAGACTATCGCTCTATAGCCAACTTCAGCCAGTGTCAAATATGCTTATATATATTTATGCAAATTGCATATATACATGTATAAATATATATATACAGTGGCGGCGCCAGGATTTCAGTTTCGGGGGGGGGGGGCTGAAGCCTCGCGGCGAAAATTTCGCATTTTTTCATCTGTCAATTTTTTTTACGGGGCTGAGCCTCTTGTAGGGGGTTTAGCCCCCTCCAGCCCCCTAGCGCCGCCACTGTATATATATACATACATATATATAATCCTCACTATAGTATAGGCGGTTCTTCAGCGGATCTGTTATCTCGCATTGATCGGCAAAAAGGGCATATGATGCCAATTACTTCACTATAGCGGACACGAGTGAATTGATTTCCCGTATCGGGGTACAATGTAGACAATATGAATTTCTGTATTAGCCTACCAAGAGAGAACTCTATATGCTGAATTTTCACAAATGGGCTGCACCTATTAAGCGAAGCAGCCTACTCCAACTTGTGAAGCGTATTTTATTTTACGGTCGGTAGTCGGTACACTATATAGGCCAGGGCCTATTTTAAAGAATTTTTCACCAAGCACGTCCCCCCCCTAAGAAAAAATTGTGAAATTGCAAATGCCTGTTTAATAACTAAATGCTTTAGCACATCTATCACACTTGTAAGGTCTTTCTCCAGTATGAGTTTGATTATGCGTTTCTAGCTTATATTAATAAGTAAATGGTTTAGCACATCTATCACACTTGTAAGGTCTCTCTCCAGTATGAGTTAGATTATGAAAATTTTCAAATTAGCTGAGAACTTGAAATGAGTCAAACGACATGATAATTTGATATTGAATTTGATAACATTCCAATTTTTGCATGAACCAAATAGTTTCTTATACAATTCTAACACTGTCATTATAATTATTAGTTACGAAATGGACGACACATGTCTTAACGGTATCATTGATCATGGGTCAAGTCTTCAAGACAAAGGCAAAGTTTATAGCTAAGCTAACAGACTAACAGTTACTGGCGCCGTCTTGCGGCTGGTCAGTTTGAGTCGCAGTCAGATAATTAAAACACGTCCTTGAACCATTCCTGGGATTTGGCCTTCACAGTTGGTCGCGAACGTCGGTTACAAGCTTGAAACCATGCTCGCAGTGCTGGGCGTACATCAAATTTTGATGTAACCGGCATATTCATTCGGACATGTAAATGTGCATCAACTGTCTCTGCATTGAGGCTGCTTCTATCATCATCCTTCATGAGATTGTATGCACTAACAAGTCTCTCCACGTCACATGAATGAGGCTTTGCTGCGAGTAGTCTGGCGACAGCTACAGAAACAGAACGCCAGTCTGCATTAGTCAGACTGATCTTAAGGAAATCCTGCAATGTGCTTGTGTTGGACATCTGCGCTTTCTTTGCAGCGTTCACCAGCTCTCCGTAGCTACTGTAGAAGTCACGCTTCGCAAAGTCTGATGCGAGGCCAGTGTACACCCGTTCAATGTCTTCATCAGATGCATTGCCATTCATAAGCATTGGTGGAGAAAGCGCCTGAAACTCTAGTGCATAGCGAAGATCACTGGCACCTTTGTCAGTTCCGAGTCGACTGGTCAGAAAGTTGCACAGCGAACAAATAATCTCAGTCTTGATGGCATACACATCGCGACCGCAACTGCTAACGAGAGAGTGCTCTCTCTTACAGTGCCTTAATTGGACGACTGTGAGCTTAACAGTGTCGTAACTCTTGATAACTTCATCGGCTTGTTCCTCATTCCCTGTAATTATTACTTTCTCCTCATATCCACCTGGGTGCGGACGCTGTAATAATTTCCTTAGGTCCTCCACACATTTATCACGATCACTTTCGACGTCAAACAGAGTCACTTGGTTGCCCTGCAACTTCTTCTGAAATCTAGAGTAGATGTACAGCGCGTCACACAAGATCGCTGCAATGTGAACAGTGTCAGCATTAATCCACTTCTTCAGCATGCCATATTCTTCAGCGTCTTTCAGGGAGAAAGTCTGCAGATGTCGCATCATCGGTCTGTAGTTGTCCAGAATGGATGACAGAAGACTGTTAGAATATTGTGTGAATCTTATGTCGATTACTGATGGATACTGTCTGACTGTGACGCCAAGTTCTTCCGCATGCTTCTTGAATTCCTTTGTTCTACATGCTGAACTGTTATAGAAACGCGTAACTGCTTTACAGTCATCTATAACACGCCGTGCTTCAGGAACACCTGTAGTCATGTCTTTGAACACTAACTGAGAACGGTGAACACTGCACCATATTTTGAGGAGAGGGATAGGGCCCTTACATGGACTTGACGTGTCCTTAGTGGTGTTGTCTTTGCGTTCTTGCTCGAGCAGTGTCCATAGCGAATGATGTCTTCCAGTATTTTCTGACGCGCCGTCTGTGACAATAGAGGTTGTTTGCTTAAATATCTCTGGCCATGTTGCTCCACACTTTGCAGACGCCTTCCTGAGTGCCTCCAATAACCCCTCGCTACCTCGCTTCTCGCTTTCAGCCAAGCCCATGTACCAAGTCTCCATGTCTCCAACCGCCGTTACAACCTGCGCCATAACATGCTTGTTGTCTATTCGCTGCTTGTCAACAGCACCATCAACTCTGAGAGAAAGCGCAAGGATATCTTTAAATCGGAGTGCAAATGCCTTACGGTCCGTTTCTGCGATTGTCAGTAGCATGTCGCGATGGCTTGCAGGAGTGACATACTGTAGATCTGTGTCAGTAGGAGAAAACGGAATTTCAGGGTTGTTCAAGTCGATTCTTTCAGCCATCAATGACGCCACGTATCTAGCTGGAAATGACCACGCAGATAGTGTCCCGCGTTTGGCATCCATGTATACCTTAATCATGATTCTTGCTATCTTTTGTTCCAATGCAGTGTTAGCAAATCGCAGTTGTTTCTCCAACACAGTTTCTCCCTCATGTATCCGACCCTCGGCAAGAGCCTTCTGTTGTCGACTACGTGTCAAACAAGCATTGTGTACTGTCGATACACAGTGTTCATCATACATCTGCTGCCTGAACACTGCACCATTTGCAGTGCATATGGCTGGGATCCTTTGACAGTGGATCTTCACCAGATCAGGATGTGCACAACAGATTTTGCAATGCACAATCCTCCTTCTACCAGACCCACCACGAGCTTCACTTCTGTACTCTGCCCAATGCTCAGCCTCAACCTTCTGTTTGCGTCCTGACTGATTTTTGCTTGACTGTACAACCCCTTGAAATTCAATTGCCTCGTGAACCTTTTCCTCAAACTCATCGACTTTCACATCCACCGGTTTACTTCCAGCTGGAGATAGCGAAGCTGTCACACTTATGGTTGACGGTGAACATGTTAACTGTGCGGATGTCCTTGACTGCTCTTCGGTTGTGGTACTATTACTAGCTGCAGTACTTGTTGAAATTGAATGACCAGTGCCACATTCGTCATCAGAAATGTTTGTGTCTGATTCCGCTGTGTGTTGAGTCTGTTGACTATTCTGTTTTTCAATACTTACATAGTGATTTGTGCCAACCAACCCCAGATATATAGCGTAAGACTCAGTCTCACATGACGATGCTTGAGATGAGGTAGGTGATGTTGCCATATCAATACGCTGTTCCCCCTCCACAGTTAAAATGATGATAGGTCGTCGATACAGATTGACTGCTACAGAAAGAATTACACCATCACCCCATGTGCCACATTTCTTCATGTTGTCGATATATACTTGCAATTCCTGCTCTGTCATAGCTCCACTGTCCAAGATCATCTGCGACTGTGAGTGCGACTGCAGACATTCAACCAGTTCCATGCGTACATCATGAGCAGTTGTCGCTGTCGCTGAGCTTCCGCGTCCAAGCTGAGTCAACTGTCTGGCGAGTGAACTAAATAAACAGTTTCCATCTGCAGCCACATTGACAACCATCATATTCCTCTGTGCAGCTAATGATTTCAACTTATCCATTTCCGTCAACTGTCTCGGCTCAAACGAATCTGAAATTGCAAAGTACACAAGTATGCCAAAGAATGTTAGATGGTCGAAAAAATGACACCCACTTTAAAGAACTTGCTTATGCTATAACTCTTACTAAACTACTATTATTGTAGGCTATATATCAGATGCTAGTAGCTTATATCTATTCATAATTACATATCTTCAATGATGACACAGAGTCACGGAAGTGCTGAGGGAGACTGAGGGAGACCTTTACCTTTAACCCCATTCCCACCTGAATTGTTTTTAGGAAAAAATAGGAAATTGATGGTACCAATCTTAGAACAACAACAGTGCAACAATAGTTACAAATAATCCCAATAAAGTATACATTTTCTGAATCAGCAGAATTCAGACTATGAAATTCATTTTATGCTTATCAATAGTTCATTTATATAGCGCCCTTAGAATGTCAAAAGACAAAGCAATCGAAAATAAACATGGTTTACTGACAACAGTGCAACAATAGTTACAAGTAATCATAATAAAGTATACATTTTCTGAATCAGCAGAATTCAGACTATGAAATTCATTTTATGCTTATCAATAGTTCATTTATATAGCGCCCTTAGAATGTCAAAAGACAAAACAGTTGTCAATAAACATTGCTGAACGACAACAGTGAAACAATAGCTGCAAGTAACATCAGAAAACGGAATTCCGCGTGGCATCTTTCTCGAACTTCAAATTATTTTTTTTCTAACTTAAACTAAACTTTTCGCAACAAACTCGGTGTCAAAATAACGATCAATCTTCCGCAAACATCGCTCAAGTTATTTTTAGGTATGACATAAGGAAACAACTTTTAATTTTAGTCTGTTTTATAGCTCCCATTTTCGGGGCCAAATGGCCCCGATCCGGCGTCATTGGGTTAATATAATACTATATGACAATAATGATATAGACTGTTTGACAGGTCACTTGGTACAGTTCATCATTTACTTAGCTACATTTATCAATGTAATCGTTTCTTAACTTTTTAAGTTAACATACTGCAACAATTTATAATTTTACAGCTGTGTTGAGGACCAAAGCAACTAACCTGCGTGCGCGTTCCTCTTCGTCATTCGTTTAAACATGGCCTGTATGTCGTTTCCAGGTGACGACGCAACCCGTTTTTTACTCATCGTGAAATTCGCAAATGAATGAACTAAAACAACTGAACAGTCTGAACTGACCGAAAGGCCTAATAGTCCTAATATCGTAATAATAAATGTCAATAAACAATTATGAATTATAACGAAAACTGAAATGTAGCCTAAATATTATTTTTACATCAGTCACAAAATTGCGCGTCCCGTTCTCTCGGTGCTGTTTGTAAACAAGTTTAACGCGCTGCATGACGTCATGAGCCCAAATAGATGTATGGAACGCCGTTCGAACTTTCCTAAAAAAATTAAATATATTGGCGGTGTTTTTTAAAACAACTTTAAACAAGATCAGTAAGTGCCGTGCCAGGCGTGCCTGAGCGATGAAGCACGGACCGTCAATTCCTCAGGCACGTTTTTGTAATCTCAAAGCACGGACGTGCCTGTCGGCACGTTAAAATAGGCCCTGATATAGGCTAGTATAATAGGTTAATCTTACGCTTCCTATACTCATTTTAAATAGAATGTAGTGTTTTCCGATAATCACGAAGGGAAGCGCGTTGTAATAATCATAATAATCAAATAATCTACATTTCTCTGCAAATAGGCGCAGAATCCAGGGGGCGTACATGCGCCCCTTGCGCCCCCCCCCTGCGGACGCCCATGCAAGAAACTACAATCTGTTGTTCCAACATTCATTGCTAGCAATAGCCTAATAATTATTATAATTATTTAGCCTACCGGACACCGCCATGTCCGGTAATGTCTGAAATAGCTGACCGGACGGACTGTCCGGTTCATTACCGGACGACTTGCAACCCTACAACCCTATAGGCCTCACGTTAATTCATGTTCAACTCTTGGCAAATAATATTAGCACAGAACTGATCCATATGGGTTCAGCCTGCAGGGAATGACAATTAAGACTAACCGTGTAAAGGTTAAGATAATATGTCTCCTATGTCAAAAACCGATGATAAAGTACGTCAAACGTTCTTGCATTGTGCACAGGACTATAAAATTATATACAGGACTATCAGGTATCAACTCGGATATGAACTGGCCCTCTCCCTCTGTCGCTCTCCTCCTTCCTTCGCCCTCTTCATTCCTCCCTCCCCTCCTCTCCCCTCGCCCCCTCTGTCTGTCTGTCTGTCTGTCTGTCTGTCTGTCTCTCTCTCTCATATCTCTGAAGCAACCACAGTGTCAAGACCAGCTTTGAGTCTTTGACCGGCATAATGTAAATAGGAGGAATAGAAACTGATGCACAATCTGGGCCCGTATGCACATGAGGGCATAACTCTTATATCTGGCTTAAATCTGGCCTATTCGGGAATACTGGGTTATTTCCGTATGCATGGCTTGAGATTAGCGAATTAAACTAGGTATAACGTTATTCCAACTCCGAGGTAGGAGTAAGCCGCCTACTCCCATTGTGAACAATAGACGGCCGACGTTAGCTGGACAGCGTGAACAATAGGCAGCCGTCGATATTTCCATGTGGCCCGTCTTTAGGTCTGAATCTGTTTACCCCACGCTGGCAACAACCGCATATTGTAGCGACGTATAACTACGCTACGGGTCGCTAATATTATTTTATTTAATTTTTGATCGATTATGGGGTTTCAGGGATCTGATATATTTGTTTTATTTCTGTATTTTTGAGCTGCCTTGTGTGACCTATATTTTAATGTTGATTTGCGCTTGACACGGGTCACAGCGACCGCTGACGTAGGCAGCAGTCGTTGCTGTTTCATTAATTGGTATATTTTCACACGCTCTCAGCGATCGTCGGTCGCTGTCTTCAAAGGCCGCGCCGCTTGCAGTCGATGAGGGTAATTAAACTTTCGCACGCTCTCTGAGGTGGTCTGATGATCAGAGTGAGCGAGGAATACAGCCAGCCAGACAAGCACAGGCAGGGACACGGATTGAGAAGGAAACACCGTTGGCGTGTGGGTCTGTGTACGTGTGTTTTCTCAAGGTTGAACTGGTGCATTTGATGCCTACGTGATCAGCGGCAGATGGCGCTTTTCAGAAGGAGAGATAGAAGGAGAAAGACAGTGAGCTATAGACAGACGCGGAGATACACAGGAGAGGACGCAGCTGGCAGCTAATTCTTGCCGCCTTGAAACAGCTGCGTTGCTGCTGGGTTTGCGCGCGCGGCTCGCTTGCTGGTCATGCGCAGAAAGGGGGACGCTCTCCTTGTCAGGCAGTAATAAAAGAGCAGCGCGACGCTGAGAGGCTCAGTTGCGCACAGGATCTCAGGGCGGTCGGATGTATTGCGGCGGTTGGTAGTTTTAGGCTCGATCAAGTTGGTGAAGCATGGCCAGGATAAGCGCCTGCTTGCACTAGTTGCGCATACACGGATTCTGTCGGCGATTCATTCTCTCTCGACATGGAGTCGATTAAATAAAAGAGTTTGTTTGTTGCGAGAAATACATCTGCGTTGTTGCGAGTTTTGCCTTCGCTTTCGCATTGGATCTACTCCTGGATTAATCGGTCAAGGCCTCTCTTCGCCCTGTCACATGGAGTGATTTATCGTGGGCTTCGAATCGTCAGCGCTCTGTTCTCGTTCTTCGGAATTGTGTTGCGAAGCGTTTGTTCGTATTATTTGCCTAAGGGCGTCTTTCTCAAACGGCTTGGATACATAGCCGAAATTGATGTTCATTGCGAGAAATCAGCATCGGATTTAGCTGATCTTTTCGGGCGTTTCAAACTCGACGCCTTTCTGTGTGTTTCGTCGCATCTTGGATATCGTCTTCGTCGCTGTTCTTCGCACACGATCGGATTTGTCCCTTGTCTTCGGACATAAGGTACGCTTTATTGGGGAATTAATACGATCGGTTATTAAGATATTTTGGGCTGAACTGAAATTGGCTGTGGGACTTGAGAGTCAATCGGGATTTAATTTAGGCATACTCCGGTTGATAGGTGTTTGCATTGAATTGTTGCATTTGATTTTCATTGAATGTCTTTACAAAGGATAGGAACTGATAATTGAACTTACTGACTTTTATGTTTGATTGCTTTGAACATAATTGATGTCAATTGAAGATTCAATTGATTGGGAATAATAAGAAATATTAATTAAACTTCTGACTTTGATTATTGATGGCTTTGAATGTGACGGATGTGGATTGAATGCTTGATTTGTTAATAAGAATAACTACTTCGTTCACTGCTAGCGATATTGACCGTGAGCTATAAAGATAGGAGTCATTTCTATAGCGCTATGGAGGAGTCTAGGCCAGTCACTCCCGCTCAGCCTTCTAGGCCCCCTTCTTCTATGGAGATATTGCTCGAGGCAATACAAACTAATGCTAGGTCCACTCATGAAGCAATACAAACTAATGCTAGGTCCACTCATGAAGCAATACAGACTAACGCTAAGTCTTCACAAGAGGCTATGCAAGCGCATGCTAAGTCAACTCATGATGCTATGACTTCTATACAGTCGTCTTTGCAACTGAATGCCAGAGAGACGCAAGAGGCGATTGCTACGGTGGAGTTTAATGTCCTGGCCGTGCAATCCAATGTAGGCGATGCTATTTCCTCAGTGCAATCGAATGTAAGAGAGGAGATCTCGGCTGTAAGAGATAACGTCAGGGAAGCGCTGACGGAAGTTGTATCACGATTGGAAAGGCTAGAGGCATCGCCGGTACCCAAGCCTGCTGTGGATTTGAACCCTGGTTACCTCACCGCTATTACCACTGCGGACGCGCCATACCACTCGACCATCGGCCTGGAGGAAACTTTGGGTGCTAGGCCTAAAGATTTCACGCAACCTGGTATATTGCGGAGAAGTGATAGATTGGCTGGTAGGCCGCCAATTTCATATAGGGAGTACGGTAGTCGAAAAGACTGGCCGCCTTTCCTGGGTTGGGAATCGAACCCAGAAGTCACCTCATCCTGTCCTCCCTCTATCTCTAGAGCTCGTCCACAGCAGCACGCGGCCATATCGAGCGAGGATCCGGAAGTGGCGACTCCGGGGATGCCGAGAGGGGCGGGCGTTACAATATGAATATCTTTCACGCATGCGCGCTCAGCTATAACCTATTGAATCGGGGGAAGAGCAAGCGTCATGCATCGTCGGGTGCAAGGAATGTGTAGATTTTGTTATGTTCTTTGCTATTTTATATAGATACTCGTTTAATGGTAAAACCAAGTGACACACCGCACATGGGTTTTGTCTCGTGCATACGGATAAATTCCAATGGCTAAGTCGGGAGTTGTTAAGTCGCGTATAGGCACTATACATAAATCACCTTATGCCCAGTGGCGGCGTCAGGATTTCAGTTTTGGGGGCTGAATTTTCGGAAACATTTTCCCGTTTTCAGTCGCCAGAATTTCTGATGACCTTTTTTTTAGTCATTTGGTCGAAATCTTGGAAAAGTGGTCCTTTTCCGTGACCGCCAATTAAGCTGTCTACCAAACCTCGTGCGTACCTTTGCGGTTATTGGGGGAGGGGCTAAAGGGGGTCAATCGTCCCCCCCAAAAATTTGCATGGGAAAAAAATAAATGGCCTTTTTTAGGGGGCTTAGCCCGCCTAGCCCCTAGCGCCGCTACTGCTTATGCCTTGTCATGTACATACCGACCCAGGAGAGGTAATTCGATCGTTTAGCCGAGAGAGGACAATTCGTTCGGTTAGTTTAGATAGAAAAGAAAGGTTGGAGATGGGTCGGCAATTTGAAAGGTTTTCCTTGTCAAGATTTGCCTTTTTCAGAAGAGGAGTGACGATCGATCGAGGGACTTCTTGAAGACCATTGGAAAATTGCAAGTGGAGAGTGAAAGATTGATTATTTTAGTGATCATAGGAATGAGGACTGATGCTCGAGGCGCAGTCTTTTAGGAGAGCAGTGGGAATATAGGATTTAATTCACACTGTTTGTTGGGTAGACAATTTAACAGGAGTGACACTTAATTCAGCTTCAGAGGCGGGAGGAGTAGGATTTGGAGACGGAGATGCGTCGGTTTAGGAGGATTGTGAATCAATAAGGGACTGGAATGCGAAGCGAAGGGATGAGATTTTATCGGAGAATAATTAATGAACAGAATGTATCGGCTATAGGCCTAGAGGGGGGCTGGAATGGAGCTTAGTAAGCTTAGTGGAGATGGAGATTTTAAGCATATTGATTGATTGATTGAATGATTGGACGAGTCAGGACGACTCTTACAGACAACCCTTTTTGACTCATCGCAGCGCTCGTAAATAAGCTGGTGCCCTGCACTTGGCTTTTGAGTAGCGCTTTAGTTGTTTGGAGATTACGATTTATGATTATTTAGATTTTAGAGCCATCGATCGTTACTCAGCGCAGGTGTCTGGCCGCTCAGTGGCTGATAATCGCTAATCGCTGATTTGTCAATTTACTTAGATCCGTTCACAACTTAGACTGGACACAGATGTTTTTGAGTTGATAGTTTAAAAAGTGTTTTAAAATATGCGTTAATCGTCTTGGATTCTTTTACTGGTGTCCGTTTGATAGAGCGTCGAAAAGTCTAAATAACCGCGTCGGTGATGGCCGTTGTCGTGAAACCTAAACGAAGGTAAATTTGATCGAAGAAACTTGTCCTTGTGCTAAGTGAGCGGACGCCATGATGTCCTGATAGTGTCCGGTATTTGGTTTGGAATTTAGTTGTCAATGACCGCAAAGAGGCGAAATAAAGTAATTGTCGAAGACCAGTTTTCTTTACGTGAACGCCGTTTCGTGCTCTGTGGTGGAATGAGTACCCGATTTGGTAGAATTCTGTTCGTTTTCTTCTGTTTAAGTGTGTAAGGTTTGAGTGCTCCATTTCGCGGACAAGTAGCATGGCTTAATTAATATATAAGCGGAAGGCTCAAATCGAATGTCAAAAGTTATTCGCAAGATTGAGTTTAGGTTTCGTAAAAATCGTGTACGCTAGTTTGAGTTCTGTGCTGTATTTGAATTACGCGGCTCCGTTCTTCGAAAGCTTATGTTTAGCAATCAATCCGTGTTTTGTCGCATATTTTGTGGTGATTTTCCAGATGACACTCAGCTGTTGTTTACTTCAGTTGTGCTGTGTTTGCGTGGACAAATGCATCTGGTTTATTCCGTGCATACATTTTTCGCTTGTCTTCATCTTCAGTCTGGCCTTTATTCGAATTCATTCATTCATTCATTCATTCATTCGGACATTTATATAGCGCTCCTTCAAGAAAAAACTACTCAGAGGCGCTCCCGACTCCAGCGCGCACAAAAAGAACAGTTTTAAGTTTAGTAAGGAAGGATCCTGGTAGAGTCCCAGGGTGTAGGCGTAGCTCAAAAGGAAGGCCATTCCAGACCACTGGTCCAACCACAGAATGTCTAGCAATCGTGTTACATTATATCAGATTTAATCTTTTGGGAATTTAAGTTAGTTTTATAGGATACCCAGCATGTATGATGACTTTTATTTTTAGAGCATACAAGTGTGTAAAAATAATTTGATAGGTAAAACTTCATTTTAGGTGCGTAAATTATTTCTCCATGTATACGCTTTCTTGATAAAATCGGAACTAGATCGTTGAAAATAATTACCGCGGGAGTAATAAATATTGTTACACATGAAATAGAAGCTGGATCGACGAAAACGTCTTGCTTAAATTTGATCTGGATGGAGTAAAATGTATTGCCTTAAATTGGAGCTGGATTGAATAAAATATTAAATGGGAGCTGGATTCAAAAAAGCTTCGGAAATGGGGGCGGGAGGGATCAATGTATTTTATATCTTAAATAGAAGCTGGATTAATGTTTGATAGATCTTAAATAGAAGTTGGATGAATGATAAAACGCTTAAGAAATCGAAGCTGGATGAAGGTTTTATATCCATGAATTTGTCTTCCGCAACCGATTCCGTCATGAGGACATGTTTCTTACAGTGTTAACGATAATTTCAGACAACTATCCGGTTTGAAATCGTGAGAAATAATTTACGCACCTAAAATGAAGTTTTACCATTTGATATTTTGCTGTTAAATGTATTTAAGCGACTGTTATTTTTAAGTGATGCCATGCAAATTGCATCATATGTAACTAGCTCTGTATGAGGCAGTGATGTTCAATTGCTAATGTGGATTAGATTTGATTGAACCATTTTTCTCAGGAAGCAAAATGTGATATGTGGTTTTTGGCAGTGGAATCCAATGGGAAAAATGAGAAAGCGGGACTCGTGTCTTCATTTAGAGGTAGTCTGATTCAGGGTGAGAATTGCCGGGGTGGGGGAGGTTTCAATCCCCCAGTCTTTATTAGAACCCCTATAATAAAGTCTGTTTTTCACACCCCAATTCCAAGTGGATCATAGTTCAACCCCTAGTTATTTTTCCACGGTTCTCATGCATGCTGGTTTCATTCAGAGGAGTGTGTTGGGCAGAGTTTGTCCAACCTCTCCTGTACTGCTGCCTGTGATGCCTATCTGGGCATATGGACTGCATCCTCCATCCCTAACTGTTTTCAAGGTGAATGGCCACTTAGTCAATTTTTGCAATGGCTGCTAGTGTCATAAATTCCACATCCAGCCCCTTATGGATTTAATTCTGCACTGTACTAAAGTTGTAAATTCCATTCCCAAGCCAAAATGGAATTTTAAGACAAAAGTAAGAATTTCTCCTGCCTGCATGTTCAACGGATTTCCCATTGTTCATACATTTGCCACTACCATGACCAAACATAGGTCTTCTCAACAAGCGGTGCTGGCCCCCTATTCTAATCCCGCTCCAGCCTATCTAAGTGATCTCTGCTGTTTAATATTGATCTGTTGTCCTAGCCTGCAGAGCCATTCGCTCTGCCTCTAGTGGGAAGCTTTTGGGTCCCACGTATTGAAATCTCAATCTGTCAGCATCGTGCTTTATCAGTTATAGGTTCATCTGTCTGGAATAGTTGGAGATGCGTCTATTACCTAGGGTTTATTCGTCAGTGTTTTACATGCTCCTTAGAGCTTTTTTTGCATCACTGTGGTTGGACAGGGGGCGCCTCTCAGTGAACTTCTTTAGTGGTCACATGTATGTAGCGCTGCTTCCTGAGAATTCTTCAGCAGTCTTATATGTCATTGGATGGTGAAACAGATTCGATCGATTGTGCAAGGTTGCGGCACTGCTAGAATTGGATGAGCCTTTTATAATTTATATATCCGGTACTTTAATTGCAAGATCCTATTTACCGGTACACAGCTTTGCTTCAGTTATGCTGACAATCTCATGTTTCGGAAATCGACACAGTGTCCCTGATCTCTTCGCTCTTTTGCGACCAAGTGAAAATGACCGAGAAATACACTTCTCTTTGTTAAATGTAAATCACTTCCAGCCAGGCAGTTATGAATTGCTATAATGATCTTACATTCAGAACATACTTAGTATGTCTACACAGATCCATGCATTTGTGGTGCGCGGTGGTGTAGTAGTGGCATCGTTGCCTTGAAGCCGGAAGGTTCGAGGTTTGAATCCACCTCAAGTCGCCGCGTAGGGACCTTGGGCAAGTGCTTCACTTGCAATTGCTCAGCGCTTCGGCGTGAAACTCCGATGCAGTTGGGAGCGCCTCTGAGTAGAGAGCTTGAAGGGTGCTATAACAAGTGCGCATACAAACAAACAAACATTGATGCCGTTACAAGTGGCGTTGTCTTATGATAAAAAATTTCATGTGCTTATATTTTATGTGCATGCTAAGTTTTGGATAATGACAATAAAAGTGAAGTTGTACATTAGACCGAGCAGTTTGATGATTTGTGGAGTTTATCGCGGTGAAACAGAGGACTCCTTTGTGTGCATTGCATGGCATTTGCTGAAAGTGGCCAGGTGTAGGTGATAACATTCTATGAATTTATTACTGGGATATATATATGGTTGTCATTTGAAGTTAATCACTACATTCAAAGAAGTCAGTACTTAGACAAATCTTATGGGCAGAATAATTGTCAATATGACAATTAGAACTGTGATTTAATGACGATGGTTAAGTGGACAGCCGTGCACAGGACCCTTCATGGTCAAGTTTTGTCAATTGAGAGACCGGGATAGTTAGGGCAATGGTGTAGAGTATTAAATGGAAGGGAGATAGGAAGCCGGATAGCGAAAGCAGTGGGGGCATTGGCAGCCTTTGGAAACCTGTGGAGAAGTCGTGAAATAAGCATAAAAACAAAAATGGAAATTTATCATAAAAACATGCATATTCAGTATACTGCTGTATGCATGTGAGACATGGACCTTGCGCAAGAGGGAAACAAACAAACTATTGGCATTTGAAATGAGATGCTTCAGATGGATACTGCACATCAGATGGGAGCAAAAGATAACAAATGTGGAAGTGCGTGCAAGAGTGGGAAATACAAAAAACATCAAACAAATGATAATGGAGAGGAAACTAAACTTCTTTGGACATGTATGCAGAATGGGAAACGACCGACTCATCAAACAGGTCATCTTTGGAATGATGGACGGAAGGGGGGTTAGAGGAAGACCGTGCAGAGAGTGGCTGGATGACGTCACGGACTGGTGCGAACTGGAAATCTACAAACTTAGCAGAATGGCGCTGGAGAGAGTCAAATGGAGATGAATTGTGAAACATGCGATTGACGCCAACGGGCACTGAACCCATGGACCGCAATGATGATGATGATTAAATGTTAGATTTTAAAAAGTAGACAAAATATGCTAAGCACAGCAGGGAAATTCTATCACTAACCTAACATTACGCCTCTGATTGGCATGCACTGTGAGAGGCGCGCTGTATGAATTTATTGACACAATACAATTCAATACAATTTTCTGCAAGTAAATCTGTCAAATCTGCATTTGAAGTAATGTCAGAGACATTCGAGAATTATGCTCTTTCGCAGCAATCAAAGGTTACGTGACCTCATTAAACTGTATTTTTTCCATTCAAATGCATTAAAATTTCCTTCAAAGAGGATACCAGCCTGTTGGTACTATTGTGGCCTGCAGCCTGCATGTGGACAACACAGCAATAGACTATAGCACGCATACTTTTATTGCATACAAATTTGAATCTATACGATGGTTGTTGTCGGGGCCGTACTGATAAATTTTAAGATGCCTTTTTCTAGCAAATTTTCTGATGACCTTTTTAGTTATCAGATGCTTTTCGGACTTTTCCGGCCGAAAACCGTTCACCACTGTTTTTCTGCTTGTCATTTGCTTTACATCAACCTTTTTACTTTGCTCTTTGTGAGGTAACTATAAACTTTACACCCAGTTACCCACGTATGCCCTCGTTTTCAGATCTGCGTACATGATGTCAAATTTTTCATGAGGAGAGTACATGCTGTTTAACCCACGTATATCTTCATGTACAGCCCTGGTTGTCATGTAGTGTGCTTTTAGCGCCACCTACTGAAATAATGAAAGAAACCTGGTGACACACTGCACATGGGTGCCTCTGAGTAGGTACCTTGAAGGGGTGCTATATAAATTCTGATTGATTGATTGATTGATGGGTACACTAAGAAAAGATAATGGCATCTTTAGTATCGGTCATTCAGATTATAAAATGAGTCAGCATCTAGTTGTTGTTCTAAATCTTCTTGTAAACGACATCGATGAATGTCCTTGTTCGTAGCAATGAAATCACCGCTGCAGCAGATCTATGTCCTATGGATGTACAGTTTTTCTTTCTAGAGAGATCATTTTCAGGCACTGGATCAGGACTTTTTAACGTGCAGTTGTACACAAAATGTGCAGTTCTAAATGTAATTGTGGGCAGTTGTAGATGCACTTATGTACAGTGAAAACTAGCAGAAAGGTCATTGTTCCCCCCAATTGGAAGTAATTTACCATGGAGGGTGGGAATGGAAACAAGAAGTTATGCAGTTCTAAAATTCCTTTAAAAACAGCCCTGCACTGGATGTTTGATAACGATATACGACTATACATAGCCGTGTGGTACATATTCAGCAATGCTAGAATAGGTCGTAGGTCATGCTATTTATATATCCTTTAGGATGGATCATCATTACCAGCCAGGTAGTTATGAATTGTATGTGTGTTATATTCAGAACATACTAACTTGCTTCTAAGGATACATGTGTGCAGGATAATCTGGTTAAACTCTAAACGCTATATTGTTGGCTGACCATTGAATTGCACGATGTGTTTGTAGGAATTCTGAGAAGCGCAAGGAGAAGTCGAGAGATGCTGCTCGTTCAAGGCGCAGCAAGGAGACGGAGGTCTTCTGTCAGCTGGCACGCGAGTTGCCGGTGTCGTACAACGTTCTGGCACAGCTCGATAAGGCTTCCATTGTACGACTTGGAATTACCCACCTGAAGCTGCGGAAGCTCTTTGAGAATGGTAGGCGTTCACTGTTTGTAGATCTAAGATGTGATATCTCTTCTTGCCTGAGTGTTAACCATCACGCTAAAGCCCTACCCACAAAGGAAGTTGTGTAAACACTTTCATGCTAAATACAAGTGAAGTGTGGTCAGTATTAAGGTGAAATGCATGGGCGTTTAACCTTTCTCCAGATGGTGTTTGTAAATATATCTCTGCAGCTCTGCTTACTACACTTCCATTCTCTTCCATTGCATTCCCTTCCCTCCCCTTTCCTTTCCTTCTCTCTTTCCACAACTTCCTCTCTCTCCTTCCCCAAGCACGAATTTAGTATGCTTTGTCTGCCACTTTAGGTTGCAAAGTAGAACAGACTACATGTTCACCTTTTTCCAAATGAATTTGATAATTTTGACTTATAAAAAGAAACTCTATTTCGTATTTTCAAGTGCAGACTTCTACAAAGTGGATGACTTCACCTATCATGAAACAAAACATAATATATAAGTAAGATCTGTCTGAGATAGTGCGAAAAGTGAACACACTGTGGAAGCCTATATCAACTCTTACGCTAGATTGCAATTTTAAGTACGCGTGAATAGCCTATGTGTAGTGTGTACGCTAGACAGCCATTTGAATGCTTTCATGTTAGAAAACATATTTCTTTGCAGGACCAAACAGTAGTGGTGGTGGCTATCACCACCACGTTTTACTGTACACCACCATCACAATAGAAAGTTGCGCCTATGGTGAAATGGCTGAAAAACGAAAACCTTTTGTCATTTGAATAATTGTTGTATTTCTCTTCTTTTATGTCAGCTGCTTTCGATCAGTCGGTGGCTGCACCGTCTGCACTGCAGCAGAAGGCGGACCACCTGTTCTGTCGTGCTCTCGACGGCTTTCTGATGCTGGCGAACAAAGATGGCAGCGTCGTTTATATAACGGAAAATGTCATCTCTCATTTGGGATTAACCCAGGTCAGTAGTGAACTCATGAAAATTTAGTGTGTATCTGTGCATGTGATATGAATTCTAATTATTCAGTGCAGCTTTGAATTCATGCAAAGTGCCAGGAGATAGGAGAGAGAAACCAGGGATGCTGCGAATGCGCATAGAAGCCATAGGATTCTTGTAGGAAATTCACCTGCATCTTTTCACTGTTTGTCACGCTGAGAGCACTTCGGAATAACTCTGCCGTGAGAAGCGCTCTACATAAAAATTATGCTTTATTAGATTTGGATTTTTTGGATTTTAGAAAAAGAAGAGCAGCCCTTTAGGCTAGTCCTTGAGGCAGCCATGGGTATGTAGTATTAGCGACATCATTTTCTTGGCATTGGCGTACGAGGGTGGGTGACCAGTCCTCTTCCTCACCGTCTCATCTTCCCACGAACAGTGTATTCATTTTAGCCTAGTTTGGTAGGGAGTGATGGTGTAGCAGAAATCACAAATCAGGTTTCTTCCCTGACGAGAATTTGAACCCCAACCTCTCGATTTATAGTCTGGCACGCTCTCCACTACACTATTGAGACCCCCATTCACAACTGATGTAAACACTGCTTTTTTATATATTACAACTGATGTAAACATTGCTTTTTATATGTTACAACTGATGTAAACACTGCTTTTTATATAAATATTACAACTGATGTAAACACTGCTTTTTATATATTACAACTGATGTAAACATTGCTCTTTATTCCAATTGTGTCGACGTGCGCTTGTAGATGGACCTTCTGGGTCACAGCGTCTACGACTTCATCCATCCGTGCGATCATGACGAAATGCAGGACGTCATCTCCAACCGAAACAACGGAGACGGAAAGAATCTGGAGCATTCGCTGTTCCTTCGAATGAAGTGCACGCTGACCAGCAAGGGACGCAGCGTCAACATCAAGTCCGCAAGTTACAAGGTACGAAGTAATGGTATTTGCAGTACTTATCAAATGGTGCAGGTTTCCATCAGCGCTGTGCTTGATGCCCTGGGTCCTTGAGTGCGGTACTAAGTATATGTTCGTAGTAAATGAAGGAATGAACTTAATTTTTTTTAACAGGGCTGTTTTTAAGGAATTTTCAGAACTGCACAACTGCTTCTTTTCTTTCCCTTCCTCCATGGTTATTGCCTCCATTCGGAGGCCAATGAACTGTTTTCAACTTTTTTTAACTGCACAGGACTGCTTCTACAACTGCACAAATCCATTTAGAACTGCACATTTTGTGTGCAACTGCACGCTAAAAAATGCGCTGTTTTTTTATCTAGCATCACATCGAGAAAGACTTATCAGGTTATCACCATTGTGAATTGTCATTCATTGGGCTGTTTCAAAGTCCTTTGGCTTTTTCCAAAAATTACGTTGAAATGCCTTTCATTAATTTGAACAGTCTTCTGGACATGTATATTCTTTGTCAATCAGGCTTACCATAAAATTTTGGCCAAGTTTCTCAATGGATTTTGAGTTTTTGCCACAGTCAACTTGAAGCAACTGTCATATTTATTATGCCCAGTGTATTTATATATAAATATATAAAATATTTATATAAAAGCATATATGAAGACCATTCTCTTTGATTGTGGGGAGTTTCTCTTGAAGTGGTACCCTATATAAATTCATGAATTATGAAGTACAGTTTTTCTTTGTTTTTAAAGACAGAAAGGTTTCTGAATTGGCTCAGAAAGACTGTTCCACGAGACAATTCGGTGCATTGTTCTGCTGCTGATGTGCGTGTGTATGTTTTAGGTCATACATTGCACTGGCAGCACGATGTCGAAAGAACAGCAGCAGCTTGAACCCCTGAATTTGACAAAAGGTGACACGGCCGGTAGCATGGCCTTCACCCTTCTGATGTGCCATCCGATTCCAAACCCATCCAACACGGACATCATGCTTGACAGTCGCACTTTCGTCAGTCATCACAACATGGACATGACGTTCATATCGTGCGATGAACGGTGCGTTTCGGTTGTATTTGCTTGAACCTCTGTTTCTGTGTTATTTCTTCGTTTAATGAATTTGTATAGCGCTTCGTCAAGAGGACTGCTCAGAAGCTCTCCCAACCCCAACTGTCTTAAGATGAGAGAGGACTGACTGAGAAGGAGTTACATTAAGGGAAGGCCATTCCAGGTTGAGGGTCCTTCCACCGGGAATGCACGGTTCTGCATAGTGGAGGTACGAGGAATGAGGGACTGAGACCAGACTTTGTAGAGAGCTGTGATGGAACGTCTTAAGTGCAATTCTATTGACATACTTATATTAGAGTGTGACAGATAAAACAGAATCAGAGACTGGTTCGTGTCAGATGTTGCCCTTGACCGATTAATAGGAATTGGTGCATCGCAGGACTACTGATTCAAATACCTAAAGAAGGTGATATTTTTGACAGAAGCTGGGTTTTTTTTTTCGTTAATTCAAAAATTATAGTAACCTACCTGTTCTGTGAAATGCAGTAATCTGTAATCATTGAAAAGGACATTTTGTTTCTGTAGTTTGGCTTAATATCTTTACGTTTCTCTAACTATTTATTATACATGTATTGCATTTGCTTAGTTTGGCTTATCTTTAATTATTACATCTTTACACTTTTACTTATTACATCTTTACTTATAAAAAAACTGAGTGTTACCGATTAATTGCATTGAATCGGGAAATTCTGAAAATAGAAATGATGATGGTGGTGACATTAGTGGAGAACCTAGATTTAAGGGTGGAAGTGATATATAGTGATAATCTTGTGTTGATATTTTAATTGAGTGTAGTTTTATGCTTATGCACGATGTTACAATATTTATGAATTTTCTTAATTTAACATTTTCTGTAGAATCAGCAACTTGTTGGGTTTCAAAGCGGAGGAACTCGTTGGACGATCGTTGTACGAATACCATCATGCGTTGGACAGTGAAACCTTAGAGAAGTCATTCAAAACACGTCAGTTTCCATATTTCATTCCTTTTCATTTGATTGTATTGTATCTGACCATTTATAAAGCGCTTCTCACAGCAAGAGCCTTTCAGAAGCACTCCGAGTGCATTCAGGCCTGAGTGAAAGGCAGGTTTTCAGACGAGAGAAAGACGACAAAAGACTACCAGAGAGGATGACAGTGCGAACTGATGGGGGGAAGTCAATTCCATATAGTGGGGCCAATGCAGGTCAATGACCTGGATTGAGCCATGGCAGTCCTGACTTAGGAACGAAGAAGTCGAGCTGATCAGAGGACCTAAGATGGTGCAGCAAAGTTACTGAAAGAGAGCAAAGTATAAGATGACACAGATACTTCAAGAGTGATGCAGAATTATTATCCAGTTGTCAAGAGAACTTCACTTTTCTAAATTGCTTCACTTGTTATGTCCAATGTCACAGTAATACATATATTGTCATTGTAATAGTATTTGCAGATTTATATAGCACCACTTCAAGAGAGGCTCTTCAGAGGCTTTACACTGGATTTTGGTTTTTACTCAGTATTTGTAGAGGTCTAGCTCTTTGGTGAAATCAATTCTTGCTGATGTTTTAGATGGACAAGCAAGGCCATTCCCCGAGTTCATGAACCACCCTTTGTGAGGTCACGGCACATATTTAATGAAGATGAAAAGTAATACCAATTCGTAGATTGTTGGACGAGAGGCATTTGTCGAGTTTGAGGTGGAATGACCAGTGCCGTAATTTTAGCCGGTTTAACTGTATTTTTATGCTTGTTTACATTGATGTAATGCATAATCGTAATACATTATCTGTAATACATGATCTCTCCTCCTCATTTTTCTTTCAAAGCCTGTTTCTTCTCTCGTGGTCTTGTGCACTGGAAGCACCTCTGAGCGGTTCACCTTATTAGCGGTGCTTTAGAGGCACTTTATGATTGTTTTAATGCAGCACAATGCAATGCTTAAAGCACAGTTGTAACTGAGATTTGTTCTTTCGATGTCAGTATTTGCCAAAGGCCAGTGCATCACCGGTTTGTATCGCTTCCTTGTGAAGTCCGGCGGATACGTCTGGGTCGAGACGCAGTCGTCCATTGTCAACAGCCCACGCTCGGAGAAGGCACAGTTTGTCGTCTGCATCAACCTCATTGTCAGGTGAGTCTGTTGTCAGACAGGGGTAACGTGAGCAGCGCATGGAAGCGATTTCTCGGTGCTATCTCTTTGATTTTATATGTTGTCCTCCCCGACTGATTCACTCCATGTACTTGTTGCTGTTTTATGACACTGTTTCGTATAAAGGATGATTGGTGTTGCCCTCCTCCTTTTACCAGGCGTGGTACTGGCACTGCTAAAATACGAGCTGTGGCGGAGTCCTTCACTCCATGCACTTGTATGACCTCTTTGTACCTCTGAATCGGTTGGCTGCTGCCCAGCTTCGTGCTTGTGACTCTGTTGGTCCTTCATGTTGGACTGATCATCCCTCAGCTGTGACTCGCTCTAGGTAGTATCTGTGTGTGTATTGCTGTCTCTGCCTGTTGTTGTAAGACTTCTTTTTCGTGGACTCTTCTCACTGGGAGCACCTCTTATTTGGTAGCATTGTGAGAGTCACTTTAGAAATCCTACAATACAATGCCTGCCTAAATGACAAAGTCCTTTGTGAACAATGAGTTCATTTATAAGTCATCATTTGTAGCATGTATTTGATCCAGGCTGTAGTTCTTTCACTTCTCTGGGTGTAATACAATGTCTGCTCAGCCAATTCTGTCCAATGACGAGCCATTTGTGCGCATTTGTTTTCCACCTTATGTTCAGATTTGTTGATCATTTGTGCATTGTAGATTCAGTAATAAACGAATGAAATTTGAATTAACTTGTGTTTTATGATGTTTGATTTGATATGGTTTTGTTTTAATTAATTATATAATTATTGTTTGTTGTTTTGATGCTGAATAATCTTGTCTTTTAGTGGAGTGGAGTGTAGTGATGAGGTCTTCTCAACAGTTCAACAGCAGGGCTCGTATCTGGATGTTGGTGAATCGAAGGAAATGGTGAGCAATGAGGAAGAGGTGGAAGAGGTAGACATCGAAGAAGTGGAGGAGGAAGAAGAAGAGGAGGAAGAAATGGACGAAAACAAGGAAGGACTGGATGATGACGAGGATGAAGATGCCATGTTTGTTACAGAACAGATTCTGACCATGGCCAGACAGGATTTCAGTCAACCATGTAAGTGTCCGGCTGGAATGATTATATAATATATATATATATATATATACATGTGTATATATAATATATATATATATTTATATCAAAGCTTATTTACTATTTTATATGTATGCAGTGATTTTAGTAGCTTAGAACTATGGTTTCTCCAAGAGTTTCTATGTAAACAAGTACTGTTAGTACATCTTGTGAGCTGCTTATGAAGTCTCACTTTTGAACTACCATGCTGTGTAATATAATGTTGCATCATTTTTGTTCTTTCACTTTAGGTTTTTATGTAATTATACATTGACTTAAACTTCCTAAATTGGTACGCTCATTTTAGATGTTATTCTTTACATTTCATTTTCCTTGATGATGATGATGATGATGATGATGATGATGATGATGATGATGATGATGATGATGATGATGATGATGATGATGATGATGATGATGATGATGATGATGATGATGATGAATTCATTTATATCATTTATTATTTACATCATTTATATAGCACCACTTCAAAGAAACTACTCAGAGGTGCTTTGAACCCCAGTACGGCCAAAGAGAACCGTTTTCGAGTGCTAATAGAAAGTGTCAGAATGATCTAGGATGGTTAGTGTATATGCAACAGGTGTAACATCCTCTAACCAGCTTAGTGAGATTTGGATGTTATGGTTTTGTGTGTTTGAGATTACATTGCATAATTACAGTGTTTAGTTAATATGTTGTTTGTTTCATCCAGGCAAACGTGGTCTTCTAGATTCACATTCTTCAGCGGACAAGTCAATGTCGCCGTTTTTCAAGCCACAGGCGCCTGAACCGGTTAGTCTTCACCTACAGTACTTAATAACTATTAGCTCTAATCTTATGATGCTCTTGAATTGACTTAATTAATAGTGAATGGTGTTTGATACTCTTACTCTGTCTGTCTCTCTCTCTCTCGTCTTTATTCAGTGAACCTCGATTAAAAGCTGGGTGGTAACCGTTAGTTTGTGCTTTGAAGGATGTGTATTAACGGATGTGTTTAACGATGAGCCTATTCTTTTAAAGGTGACTAGGAAACCAATGTCGCTCATCGTTAAAGTATTAGCTGGCTCCCTGTCCAGTGCAGTATCCATTATAGATTCTCCTCCATTAACTTCAACTTGCTCTGGTCGTCGCTCGCTGTGTTCGGCCTCTGGTAGCTAGGCGACTTTGTGGTTCCACGTGATCGCCCAGCCATCAGACAGAATAGAGCTTTCTCAATTGTGAGTCCCTCTGTTTGGAATATCCTCCCCTTTCGCCTGCATTCCCTTCTGCGTGATTTGTCTAACTGCTTTTAATAAACTACTCGAGACTTGCATCTTTGGCCACGCATGGGTCAGGAGCACTTATGTAAGGTTATCTTGAAGGTGTGCCATATCAATTGGATGGATGGATGGATGGATGGATGGATGGATGGATGGATGGATGGATGGATGGATGGATGGATGGATGGGTGGGTGGACGGACGGACGGACGGATGGATGGATGGATGGATATTAACAAGCATGATATAGCACACTTTCGGCTTTGACCTTTCACCAAAACTGACCCCTGCAGTCCTGCACCCTAGATCTTACAGATGTGATTTGGTGTTGCACTGGTGAATATGCTGATCTGTCTGGCACAGATATATATATGTGTCGCAAAGAAAATTGGAAGTAACATAAATGCATTTTCTCTGTTTTTAGGGACCTAATGTTTACGAGCAGATTGCTCCATTTATTTCGCTGGATGACACGGTATTTGACTCTGTGGTTCCATCCAGTAATGGAAGTGAGAAGTCGTTCAATCGGAGGTATGAGGATTGCTTTTATTGTTTTCTGTTGTTTACTCGGTGTTAAGGATCTGTTTAATATTATTTTGTCCACTGTCTTTTTGAAACGGCTGTGGCCTTTCGTGTAAATTTCTGTTGGTCCGAGTCTTTATGCTGTATTGCGTTTGAAGATTTCATTGTCAAGCAAAGAGTTTTCTCCGCTTTTATTTTTGAAAGTTCGTGAGAGACTCTGATGACTTTCTGAAGTCTTTTTGGTATGAAGTGATATTAGCCATGTTGTATTGCATTGTATTAAAACATTACAAAGTGCCTCTGCCCTCTAGTAGGGTGAACGATTCAAGTGCGCAAGGCCTTGGGAGAAGAAATGGATTTTGAGAGTTGTAAGCAAATGAGGAGGAGTGATTACCGGCTCTGGAATTTGAGATCGAGTAGATGGGGATAGCGTATTCCTAAGAAAGGGACTGAGCCATAGCTGTTCTGCTATGAGGAACTAGAAGATAAAATCTGTTTGAAGAGCGAAGTGGACGATGCGAGCATGCTGAAAGAGATTGGAAACACATTGCATTTAGGAAACAATAATTTATATCAGAATAATTGAAAGTGAAGAAACAATGGAAAACAGGTTAAAATGAGGAAACAACAAACAAAAATATCTGCTCATCATACAGTAGAGCTGCGCATTTACAATAAAATAATTTTTCTTTGTGTTTCCATCAGTTACGTGGATCCAGACCTGGACAGGCAGTGCATCCTGAGACATCAGAGCGCCCTGCTAACGAGCTTCAACGACTTGACAGATCCCAAAGAGATGATATCTGCTGGTGCTGGCAATTTGCTAATGAGTGGGCTGCAGTGGGAAAAGGATGTGGAAAGCATAATGACGTCATTTCCTTCTCCTCCTCTTTCGAACAACAAGCTCACTGGTAGACAGTTTGTGGAACAGCCGGGAAGCTTCTTCCCAGACCGACAACAGCAACAGGCGTTTGGAATCCAGAAGCTGATCCAGACGGGTATGTTGAATTACGAGTATTTGTTAGGATTATTGTGTCTTAAATATTATAAAATTAAACCATGAGCTCACACGAATTTTACCTACTGAGGTCAATGGAGGTAATTTATTCGTACCCATTGCTACTTCAAGAACCTATATTTTAGTTGAAAAGGCATCTGGTATCTGTGTGATTGTTTGAATAAAGGATAGTTTCTTACAATTGTTTTTCTTATTCATACGAAGTGATGGAATATCTGTTTAGCCGTGTAATGTATATTTTATACATTTGTATTTAATGCTCTATGCGGGCAGCAAGTCCTAGTAGTCTCTTAGTTCACATTTTCGGGAATATTAGTTTGTTTACAATTGTTGCACATATTCACAGTTTCTGAATTACTTTCAGTGGTTGTTTGCGTAATGTAACATATTATAGTTGTGTTTTTATGTTTGCGTAATGTAACATACTGTAGTTGTGGTTTTATGTTTGCGTAATGTAGCATATTATAGTTGTGTTTTTATGTTTGCGTAATGTAGCATATTATAGTTGTGTTTTTATGTTTGCGTAATGTAACGTATTATAGTTGTGTTTTTATGTTTGCGTAATGTAACATATTATAGTTTTGTTTTTATGTTTGCGTAATGTAGCATATTATAGTTGTGTTTTTATGTTTGCGTAATGTAGCGTATTATAGTTGTGTTTTTATGTTTGCATAATGTAACGTATTATAGTTGTGTTTTTATGTTTGCGTAATGTAGCATATTATAGTTGCGTTTTTATGTTTGCGTAATGTAGCGTATTATAGTTGTGTTTTTATGTTTGCATAATGTAACGTATTATAGTTGTGTTTTTATGTTTGCGTAATGTAACATATTATAGTTGTGTTTCTATGTTTGCGTAATGTAACATATTATAGTTGTGTTTTTATGTTTGCGTAATGTAACATATTATAGTTGTGTTTTTATGTTTGCGTAATGTAACATGTTATAGTTGTGTTTTTATTTTTGCGTAATGTAACATGTTATAGTTGTGTTTTTATGTGGTACCTGTTTAACGATGTGTAGCTTGAAGTACGTGATCTTTTGGTCTTGTCGTTGGACGCATTTTTTTATTTTGTGTGATTGGCATTTGGTGTTTAATGAAATTAGTTGCATCCTGTGCAAGTCAGATATCTTGAATAAATAGTGATTGATTGATTGATTGATTGATTGAAAGTGCTTCCATTCAATTTTGAGGCAAGCTGTCTCGTGTGTCTCATTAAGATCTGTAAAGTCACTTTAAATACTTAAATTGTATTTTGAGATATACCAAATTTAGAGTCTGGATAAATGGATCGTTATTTTCTACTATTGTTTCAGTAACAGAAATGCACGGTGTTTGTCACTGTTAAAATTTAAATCGCTTACTGATTGGGATATTTGTATGTTTGTTAAGTTCCTACAGAAGAAACGATGTAACGTGATAACATGATGATATGATTTCAGATGCAGTTTCTGCATTAAGCGGCAGTTCAGTGTTGAAGAATCTTCTCGTCAAAGGAGTGGACGTCAATTACGGATATCGTTTGGTTGAGTCATCATCAGACTTCGGTGTTGTCCCACACAAGGTTGGTTCATTCACAAATCCTTGTTTCTATGGCGATGATTGTTTATTATTATGAAATTGTGTTCTTAAGTTGCATTACGTTGGAGAGAGCCAGTCGAGATCTGCAGGCCGCAAGAACTTGAACCTTGGTAACAAGGGGGAAATATTTTGGTTGAAGTATGAGGAGTTGATCTAGGAGACCCTGATGGGGCATGAGTTGTATGTTAGCACATCAGGCCATACAGCAGATCTCCTATTCTTTTCATCCATTCATTTCATCTCTCAATACATATCTCCATCTATCTCTAGATATCTCCATTATTCCATTAATTTCTTCATTTATCTATCCATTCATCTCTTCATCTCACCATTCATCTCTCCATACATGTCCATTGGTAACTTGGGGATGACTCTTTTTCCGTAAAGTGTTCTGCTTTTCCACTGGTCCTGGGAGATTCGATATGATAGTATGAATTGCCAACTATTCTCGATGGGGACTTGTGAGATTCGTGCACACTTTGCTTATGAATTCTAGGGCAACCTCACACAAATACATATGGCAATTCCACAAATAGGCAAACGTTAGTTTTTTCATATCAGCTTGATAGATTATTAGGTCTGAGATTTCTTGTTTTTTGACGTGTTGCACAACCAGACTGGCAAAATGGATCTATATATTTCTGAACATTTGCATAGCTTATAAAAACTTCTCTGGTGCTTCCATGGTTTATGCCCGGAGACGTTGCACTGACTCCCCATCCTGCAGCTTGTTCACTTTAAGATCCTGACCAATGGCCATGGACTCCTGACTGTGCTGCAGCAGCATGCTTGTACAGCGAAGTCCAGGCAGAAGCTTCGACCCAATTTTCACCATTCTCGAAAGCTGCATCTTTTTTTTAAAAAATCTGTTGCAAATTCTTTCAGGGATCTTACGCTGAAAATGGATCGATGGATAAAGCGTCATTCTCGTCAGTGCTGCACCAGCTGCTCTGCGTGCAAGGTGACAGTCGCAATTCATCGTGAACACAACTGTCACGGCGCGTGTGTGTGGACGCACAGCCTGTGAACTGCTGTCTCCAGAACTAAAACCGGAGTTACTTAACGTTGAACTTGCAGATTGATGTAACGATTGTGGGCGTATTCAGTTAGCTAATATCCGTGCACTATTTACCCTCAGCTGGAGCGAGTATGTATTGGAAGTCTATTTAGCTGAATACCATTATTCTTACTATCATAATCTGTTGCGAGACAGGGTACGTTCCAGGTTGTCCGCTAGTACGAAAGGAGTATGCGCTGAGCGTGGATCGAGTATGCTGCCAACAGTACTCGGTCTGTTCTCAGAGTTTATTCTATTCGTACTTGGGGACGACTTTTAATGCTCCCACCGTAGTATTTCTGTAGAAATCTAGATTGGTGTTAGTTTAGGAAAGTCTTAGTGTTTACTTGTCTGAAACTTCTATTGGGTATTGGACTAGAGTGGCCTTTTCGCCAAAAGTTGGTTCTTTGCAATAGCTTGTATAGATTTGCATATATGGTTATTTCTTGTTAGGAGTTGATTACCTGTTTTCGATATGCTGCAGAGGGAAATTTTTTTAGCAATGTGTAAGAGGGTGGTCTACTTTGTGGGAAATATTTGAATCTTAATGCTCTATCTGAAATTGACAATTCTTCAATATAATGTTTAGATAAATTGTTAGAGCAATATTGACCATTAATCTTCGTTTCCTGTTGACTTCTGTAGCACCAGCGTTTGATGCACAAGACATCAGGTCGTGTAAGCCATCAGGGATGATTGTGCCTTGTTTATGCTTCGACTAAAAGATCATTGAATTCTAAGACCATTTGAAAAATCTTACGGATGCTTCTTACGATAGATGAACAGTTTATTTTGTCATATTTAACCATAGCTGACCGAACTTCTGATCGTTAAATGCCTTCAATATTGCTGTTGTCAGAAATGTTTAGGCATTTAGGAATTGTTCTAGTTACGTATTAAAGTGTTTGTAATCAGGTATAACGTTAGGTATTGTGACGATGTTTGCAATAGGCATTAGGCAAGGACTTACAAAGAAATGGAATTGTCAAAAGGTGTGAACAGCAAACTTTGCCAACCTGGATAGTCATGTTCATTTGGGTTTGTTATGGGTCCATAACTGACCGATTGTCACAGTGTGTAGGTCTGGTGTTGGCCCAATGAGCTTGGCTGTTCGTACCAGTGATGGGCAGTTACTTCTTACAAGTAGTTTACGTATAACTGCTGGTTTACTACTTTTGAAGTGGTTCAACTAGTAGCTTGTAAACTCACTAGATAGAAAAAGTTGTTGGCTAATTTTGTTCCTACTTCACTGTTGTTTTGGCCATGAGATGGAAGTTCTGCGCTGGATTATAATTGGCTGCATTTGATGCGAACAAAGTATTTTGGACACCGGAAAAGTTGGCAAGTATGCAGTGGAAACACCATTGTATTGAGAAAATACACATCGTTTAGAAAAGTAGTCAACTACATTTCGAGATTTTTTTGGTAGTTGAACTATTATTGCTTGAAGGGGCGCTATAACAAGTGTGCATACAAACAAACAAACTAACTATTGCAACTACGTTTGAAAATTGGATAACTACTTGTTGGCCTACTAGCTGTTCACTACAGTCGTGAACTACTGCCCATCACTGATCTGGAAATGCGTTGATTATTTTGTTCAACCTTTTTATTTCATAGATCGTGAGATTCATGACGTTTTAATTGTTTTAGTTGGGGCCAACCATATATTACGAATGCAAAAATCGTATTTTCAAGCCCTCTCCCTCATACCGACCCATACAGTTTCTTGACCCCCTAGCATACGTAAAAAATAAGCTTTTCTAATCCCCCCCATTTTACAGAGGCTATTTAGCTAAAGTCATCAATGAAACATGTATTTTGCCATTGGTTACTAACTTACTTTTAAACATCATATTTGCTAGTTAAAATTTGTTTAACTGTTCGTGGTTTACTATTTAGATCTGAACAGAATTTAATTTTAACATAATCAAATGCCATCAGACAACTATAGGATGATAACAGAGTTATAAATAGGCTATTATGGATGTCATAAATAAACGTTTTGTTTACGTACATTTTGCTGAGACCCCTTCACCTCCTCTCGTAAGCAAATCGCCTAAATCCCGTGGCCCCTCCCTCCGTTTGTGCGTAATATAATGGACAATCACTTAGCATGTAGTACGAACTGAACCACGTATTTCGTTATGTAACCAGTTTTTTCTTATTTTTTGCCATTTAACCAATTTTTGTCAATTTTATGCTTTTGTCTTCAACCTCGGTGTTGAATTCGTTATTTCAATCTACTTAAACGTGTGCAAGAAAAATGTTTAGAAGTATAACTATTGCATTTAGTTAATGATTTTAAATAAAGATAATTTCGAATGTTGGGGTCAAAATTGGAAAACGTATGCAACATGTAGCATAATCTTTTTGAGTTTCAACGAAATTAAATGCAGGTTGTAGGATAAACACTTGAAAGTACGATTGTATACCGTAATTTGTTTATAAATTTATTTGAACATAATCATAAGACCGATTTGATTTTAAGTATTTAGAAGTATTTGTGTAAATATCGTATTGTATTTGCATCAGATTAAGTGCAACAAGCAGCCATGACATTTCATTTACGGTTATTTCTCGGGAAAGAAGGCAGCCAGTATTTAAATTAATGACTGTTATAACTTCAAGGAAACGATATTTCCACAATGTTGTTCAGCAACCATGCACCATTTGGTAAATGTAATCAAACATTTCTAAATCACTAAAGATTCAGAGGTGCTCCCAATCCTGTTTATTAATTCATTATAGAGATTTATGTAGCTCCCCTTTGAGATTTATATAGCTCCCCTTTGAGGATACCACCCAAGAGTGCCTCCCGACCAAACTGCGTCTGGAAAGGATGGTTTTAAGGCTGCGATAAAACGCAACAGCAAATCCTAGGCATAAGGCGTATAGACAGTGGAAGCCAATTCCATATCATTTGAATGCGATCACTAACAAGTAAAATGGATATGATGAATCTTGAATTTGAATCATGTTGGACCACTTGTCTGTTGCAATGAATATACCTTGTCTTCATTTATAACGGCAAAAGTTCGTGTAAACGAAGTTGCTTTTCACGCAATCATTTGCCTGGTTAGCTCATCTTTCTTTACACATTTCGCAAACTTGCCATTTACATCTAATTTAGTTTTTTGAAGAAGGTATAATTGAATTGAATGGGTAACACAAAAGGCAGATGTGAGTTGAAGGTGATGTGTTGCAGAGATTGGAATTTTAGTTGAAAACACGTTTCTGCTGATTTGTTTCGATCAATAAACAGCAAAGGTTGGAACTACCGAGTGTTTCTCTTTCGTTTAGGATGTCGAAATTATTTGTTGGAGTTTTGAAAGAGAATGAGTGCAGAGAGAAGAAGCAGAGAAACGAGACTTTTCAATGTCAGAAGTTTTCAGAATGTGGAAAGATTTGCTCTTGCTATAATTATCAGCAGTTTGTTGAATCTTAATTCTTTTAGAACTGTGAATCTTGTAAAACAGCCCGGTGTCAAAACCACTTTGAACGTGCATTCTTTGTTTTATTCACTTCTGCTTATTTACCGTTTCTTGTTAATTTGTCTTAATTGTTGCAAAAATAAACCATTTTGCTTGTGTAGTAAATGTTTTTTGATTTTTATTTAACCCAAATCCAGGACAGGTATTCAACTGGTCGGTAACATATGGTAGTTAATTCATGTTGGAAACTTGTAGTTGATGCAGCACCAATCACACGAGCTTGTATCGGATCATAATCATAATATTCCACAGTAGCAAAATTGGAAATAGGTTCATAAGAGGTGCTCAGTCAAAATATAATGAATAGGCAGGATGGTTCTGGTTCATTTGATGCTTAAGAATGTACACCGATAGACAATCAGACTCTGTGGTGTTTGGTTTAGAATTGGCATGGGGATAGGTGAAGAGGAGCAATGGGTTTTGGATTTGTTCACGAGTCTTTTCAGTTTTTAATGAAAGCTCTACACCTCAGATATCGCAAGACATGGTGCTGGATAGTTTGTAGAATGGATGGTCAGACAACTGTCGTAGTTGGGCTGGAGGAAGTTTGATGGCATAAGCACAATAGAGCAAACCTGTAATGTGACCAGTGAACAAGTAGATGCCAGACATGGATGGATTTGGACAATGCCTGGACAAATAAGTGGATGGATCAGATGGAAAATCTACCAGCATGTTCATTGTTCATGGGAACCCCCCATGAGCAGCGAGTATGGTGGTCATACGTGAATGGACGGATGAATGTATTTGTCAGATAAACATATAATAATATTTGTTTATCAATTCTTTTGGGATGCACCAATCAGACGTGATCAGACGCATTTAGGACGGACTTTTTATGAGAGAAGAGAAAGAGACATCAGTGTCTTAAAGCTATGGAAATCAGATGCAATAGGTTGATTGACAGAAGATGCAATAGGTTGATTGACAGAAGATGCAATAGGTTGATTGACCAACGATGCAATAGGTTGATTGACAGAAGATGCAATAGGTTGATTGACAGAAGATGCAATAGGTTGATTAACAGAAGATGCAATAGGTTGATTGACAGAAGATGCAATAGATTGATTGACAGAAGATGCAATAGGTTGATTGACAGAAGATGCAATAGGGGCATTCCAGGTCAAATCAACACAGTTTTGAATTAAAATCTGCATCATTATCTCCGATTTTGATGAAATTTGGCATGATGGTAGAACCCATTGAGAAACTCTCAAAACTAAAATTTTTGATTTTTGGGTCAACCGGTTTCCGAGATATGGGTCATTGAACCTTGACCCAAACGACCCGATTTGTGCAGACCGGACGAGGTTTAAATTGCTGTATCTCAGCTTCTATTGCACCTAGAAACAAAAGTGAGATACCAAATTAAAGCTGAGTGAATGCTCTGTTTGGGCAAGGTAGCTAAAAATAGTTATTTTGAGTAAAAAAAATAATGTGAGCATCTGTAACCTATTAACCCTGACCCAGGTCACTTTGTACTCTCAGAATTTTATGAACTTTTTACCATTCAAAGATCTCACTATTCTAAAGAGTTGATGAAAATTTCAGAGTGGGCACTCCAGAGGTTTTTTTGTTATGATTTTTTGAATGGTCACCCAAGGGCGCGAATCACGCGGTGAATGAAGGTACACATGTCAAATGAAGTCTTTGACAGCTAGGAAATATCATTTTTGAGTGAAAAAGACATTTCAAACCTCTGTCAAATCAAAATTCACAATCTAGTCAGTTTCAGGTCAAGTTATATATTCTGTTTCCAAAGAGCTATTACTGATTGCATCTTGAGGGCACTCAGCATATGTGCCTCCCAGTGCTTGGTATTAATTTCTTTATTTCTTAAGGAACAGAGTGGAATGACCTGTGGACACTAAGCACAGTGTAACAGGGATGGCATTCCAGGATGTAGGACCAGTGACATAGTATGAACAACGCTGTCGGATGGCAGTCTGCAAGCAGGGAATCAGAACCTCAGCTTGGTTCATCGATCGACACTGACACCCAAGGTGGAAAGAGTTCTCAAAGATACGGTGGAGCATCACCTAACCAATGCACAGACCCTGTATTCAATCCGCCGTGGAGAAGGGAGCCAATGTAAGACATCTCACAACATGAGACATAAACATTTTGGGATATGGCCAACAAGTCGCGTCGCACAGTTCCAGACAGCCTATCCGGTCTGCCGGTAGTCCATGATAGAGGGTGCTACAGTGGTCAAGTCATGAAATTATGAAATAGTGAAAAAGGGTAGAGGCAGCACCAAAAGTAAGAGAGCGAGATACCACTTTAAGCTGGCGCAACTGGTAGACACAGTTACAATACAGCATAGCAGGTTTATATGCTGAAAGCTAGCTCTTGGTTCAAAATAAGTCCAAGGTCCCACACAAAAGGTGTTGGATGAAGTTCTGATGTCAGTACATCCACACAAGATATTATCAGCAGATCACTTGTATGAGGATAATGAAAAGATTGAGAGGCCCATGAAGATGCAAAAGGTTTATTTCTACTACAGCAATTGTCTGCATAACACAGCTAAGTCACCAGTCGCCATTATACTTGGCGGTGACTTAACCCTTAATGTCTTCAAATTTCACTGCTTGATAGTCAGCAAGACTTAATTGAAATTGATAAGTAAGTAGGTAAATTTAAGCATTGTCTTGCCCAACATCCAGTGCTAGCAAATATCAATTTGTTAATTATTTAATATATAGGTGTGGATAGCATTGAATAAAAGGGACAGTTGCGCATGCATTAACACTCGATTCATGCCCTTGGGTGACCATTCAAAAAATCATAACAAAAAAACTACTGGAGTGCCCACTCTGAAATTTTCATCAACTCTTTAGAATAGTGAGATCTTTGAATGGTAAAAAGTTCATAAAATTCTGAGAGTACAAAGTGACCTGGGTCAGGGTTAATAGGTTACAGATGCTCACATTATTTTTTTTACTCAAAATAACTATTTTTAGCTACCTTGCCCAAGCAGAGCATTCACTCAGCTTTAATTTGGTATCTCACTTTTGTTTCTAGGTGCAATAGAAGCTGAGATACAGCAATTTAAACCTCGTCCGGTCTGCACAAATCGGGTCGTTTGGGTCAAGGTTCAATGACCCATATCTCGGAAACCGGTTGACCCAAAAATCAAAAATTTTAGTTTTGAGAGTTTCTCAATGGGTTTTACCACCTTGCCAAATTTCATCAAAATCGGAGATGGTCATGCCGGAACACTGTGATGATTTGACCTGGATTGACCCAATAGGTTGATTGACAGAAGATGCAATAGGTTGATTGACAGAAGATGCAATAGGTTGATTGACAGAAGATGCAATAGGTTGATTGACAGAAGATGTAATAGGTTGATTGACAGAAGATGCAATAGGTTGATTGACAGAAGATGCAATAGGTTGGTTGACAGACGAAATTGTGATGCAAAATACGCAATGGTTCATTCAGTCTCTTTTTACAGTGGCACAAAATATAGAACCAGTGATTTTTTTTAAAAAAACGACCATTTGCTGAGAAACACTCTCATCTGTGATCCATTTTTATTTTCTTATTATAGCAGAGGTTTAACATGATCTGTATTATTACTTAAGACTAATCATAATATTCATTTTCTTATAATAGCAGAGGTTTAACATGATTTGTATCATTACTTAAGACTAATCATAATTCATGAGTCAAGGACTAGAGCGATGAAACTGTCAAGGATAAGTATAGTTACCTGTGCACAGCTATGACGTCAAAACACTGCGAAACTTAGAAACGTAGGGTTAATTTCCTGTGCCGTGTCATCTTCAGCTCCAGATTTACCCTTTCACTAATACCTTTCAGCATCCTTGAAAGATAACCACCTGATATAAGTGCATTTTAAAATTTCGTTACCATCAAAAAACCTCGTGGTCTAACGGGCACAAAGCAAATACCGCATTCAACAGAGAATGGTTTTCTGTCGCCAACACACCAGAGAAGTCTTTCGGTGATATCCTTAGTAAACTAAAAACCAGCTAAAGTCCTTTTAAAAAAAAACTGGGTAGAATAATTCGAGCACACACACAGTTTATTTACGAAACGTTCTGGCATTTACGAGATGCATGGATTTGTCGTCAACTTCTTCACTCCTCTTTTGTCTTGTGAGCGGCCGGATTGTTTTTGTTGGTTGTCGCCGTCGGATCCTCTTTCGTCGTTACTCTCTTCAGCGAGTCCATCAGCCCTCCGAAGAAAATGCAGCAGATGAGGTTCTCGAAAGGGACGAACGGATCGACGCCGAAGAGCAACGACAGAAGTCGGATAAACGTGAAGTAGACGACAACTCCGAAGTAGACGATCTCGATCGGCGCATCGATCAGTTCCTTGTACTTTAAGATGAAGAGGATCGACACGACGAGGCTGGCTTTCGTTACGCTACAATTCAATACAATTTGACTGCGGCCTCAATGCTTGAACACTAACATAGTCAGTGCTGTATTTAATATTAAGTTGCATTTTTTAATTCGAATCAGCAATTTGATATTAAAGAATACAATAACACTAGAATAGCTAGTTCTATTTTTAATATTAAGTTTTATGTCTGAAATGTTACCAAAATTCGATTAGCAGTTGATTATTATTAAAGAATATTTTTACACTGGCATAGCCATTACTTTTTTAATATCAAGTTTTATTATTTTCAATGTTTGTACACCACAATTCAATTAGCAATTGGTTATTTTTATCTTTTAGAATAATTGCTTCTCTACCCTCCCACAAAGGAAAGGTTATTTAGCTAAAGTCAGGGCTGAAAGTGAGCCGGGTCTGTCCGGGTCTCAGACCCGGCATTCTTTTGTTGGCGCTTGAATAAATTTAGCACCCTTTGGCACAAAGAGACCCGGCAATTTTTTCAAATCACTTTCAGCCCTGGCTAAAGTCATCTATGAAACATGTATTTTACCACAGGCTACTATTTATTTTTGTTTAAGTCATATCTGCTATTTAAAATTTATTAACTGCTATGGCTTACTGTTTAGATCTGAGCTGAATATAATTATAATAGTCAAATGCTATCGGATGACTGTAGGATTGTACGGAGTTATAAATAGGCTAATGTGGAAGTCATAATTACCGTAGACATTTAGCACACACACTTTGCAAAGAACCCCACCTCCGTATGCAAATTACCTTGATCCCATGACCCCTCCCCTCTCTGTGCGTAGTCGTAGATCTGTCTCTTCTGCCATCTTGAAGACTATTATTCATGCATTTTTGTTTACTCCATAATTGACTATTGCAACTCTATTCTTATAGACCTTCCCAAAATCCACTTTGCTCCTGTCCAGTCTGTCCTTTGAGTTGCTGCTAGACAGATTGTCGTCTCCCTAAATCCTCCGACATCTCCTTGTACATGATTAATGAATTACACTGGCTTCCTCTTACAGCCCTTATTCAGTTCAAAATCCTTGTTTTAATCCTCAAGTCGAAACAGAGTTTCCATCAAAATATCACAGAGATTCCATTCGCTCGAGATCTCATTTTACAGCTTCTCTCCGTCATCTCTAGTCTTCTTAATGAAATGCGCTTTTTGTTTTGCAATCAAGGACCACTTTAGCCCAAACCAGATCATTTGCTACCATTGGGCCTGCCCTCTGGAATGTCCTCTCCTCCTCTTTGCATGTTCTATTCTTTCTAGATCTGTTCCTAGATCTCTGTCTTTCCTAAAAGCCTATATCTTCTCTTGGTGGTACTCGCATTGGAAGTGCTACTGAATGGTCACTGCTGTGAGCGATGCTACGTAAGTTTTGAATTACATTACATTACATTACTTAGTGATTATTTTGTTGAGATGAGAGCATGCAAGTAGTGACGCTTACACTGTAGGCTTCAGGATTTCCATGCCTCCCGGTTGCCAGATGCCACAGAGTAAGCGCTGGAAGATTCTCATGTGATTTGATGCAGAACCTACAACAGAAATCCATTTTAAAACATTCTAGGGTCGTCATGAAGTACGTTATGAAAGTGTTAAGCAAACATTACACGACTTTTCGGCTGCTGCCTGCTCTTGAAAGATTATATCTTGAAAGATCTTCAAAGATTATTGAGGCACGCACTTTTGATAGTCAGCCAACAAGAGAAGATTCAGTTAGAGAGATCCATGTGCTTGAAAGTCAAGGAGAAATAGTGAGTTTTGAGCCACTTTTTAAAGGGAGGAAGTGAGAGGGGAAAGTCGATTCCATTCCCTGCATGCCGAGGTGTGTATGGAATGCTTATACATTATAGTATACACAGAAGTCTGTTGTAGAATTATAGAAAGTCACTTTCTTGCATTTAAGATTAAGTAAAACTTTTGAAAACAACCATTCAAGAAAAGGACGTTTTAACCACAAAGAAGTTAAAGCTGAAGGAAAAAGGAAAGTTAAAGAAAATAGAAATAATTTGTGATTCAGTCATTCACTGTCAATCATTATTACTTGGCAGTAAGTAAGATAAAAGACAGATAAAGTGAACAACTGCATTTATCACTACGGTAATTATTTCTTTCCTAGGCATGTTCAATAACATCACTTTAATGACGAATGCATACTAAACGTGACTGGGATACCAACGAAGGTCTTCATGAAAGTGTTAGGCAAACAATACACGGCTTTTTGGTTGCTGCTTGCTCAAGATTGAAAGATTATATCTTGAAAGATCTTCAAAGATTATCTCTGTGTGCACAATGACATTGCTGGCTTTCACAACATGTTGGATAACAGATGCGAATGTTCACCATAGCAAGACAGATAACATATGCAAATATTGGTAAAAAAATTAAAGATATAAAACTTGAATAAGACAAGTTTTGGTTCAGTTGGGAAGATCTTTGAACTGGGAAAAAATAAAACTGATCAATGAAGGAGTTACAGAAATAGAAAGATCACAATCGTAAAGCCTAAATTTCTAGAGAACAGCCTTAAAGCTAAGTGCGGGTACCAACTTATTCACGAGCGCTGCAATTCAAGATGTTGCTTCAATGAGCTCCAATTTGTATCCTAACAATGATATGCTATTTGTTTCCATGATCACATTAATCAGCCTGTCTTAGTTAATTAACAATCAATTCTCTGTCTGATACGTAGCAAGCTGATGGTCTCGCCTGCTGCACAAATGCTGACAATGCAGTATCAAACGTTTTCACTGGTTGTTCGTTTTGCAAACATTTTGGCAATGCAACACTGGGCCTTCTTAGTGGTTGTCACTGTTGTATGCACTCTGACATTGCAACATCGGGGTTGTTCCTGCATGACTCACTCTGGCAAAGCAATGTCGGGTCTTCTCATTGGTGTTGCCATCAACTTAGAATATACTTTCTCTAGAGGAGCTGTCTTAAAACCAGGTGTACATTTTCACCAACCCCCCAAAAAGAGTAATTTTTCCAAGAGGTCCGCTTAAGAGTAAATACCACAACAATGGCCACATAAACTAACATAATATCATCAAACAGAAAAAGATCTAACTTAGCAGCATCTTTACAAAGAAAAACACATGATAGCTTTACAAAGTTTGGTTAGTCCTAGATAAAAAACATGATACTTTCTGCAAAGTGGTGCCATATATCAGTGGTTCTCAAACTTCTGCAGGCCACGGACCGGCAATAATTTTGTTGAAAGCTCGCGGACCACTAACTTTAATGGCATGCGCAAACAAAAACAAACTATATTGTAAAAAAAGACTTATTCGTAATTAGGGAATTGTTTAATTAATTGGATCATGTTCCTAATAGCATTTCAGTTATTTCTCAATTTAATTGTCATTTAATTGCATTTTTTAAATTTGAGCTCAAAGTTTCAAACAAGATTAGAATTAATTAAGTTTGTTAGTGTTATACCCTTTGAGAGTGTCTGAGCGGCCACGCTCTAGCAAGGTTCTTTCATTAAAAAAGTAAAAAAAATGCCCAGACGAACTTGTTTACATTTTCCAAATTTTTTAAATCGTGCAAACACATTTGTTTATATTTATAATTTTATATCATGTTATAAAATTCAAAGACCCACATCCAGTAAGAAAAAACTTAATGATTGATCAGCATTTAGGCTACTTGACTATCGCACACCAAAGAATAAAACGAAACTGACTGTAGTAATAGACGTAGAAAATTAAATTTAAAAATGCAAATTGTTTAAAAAGCCAGTTGGCAAGTTAAAATAAGGCACAGGTAACGCATTTTTTTAATTCGAGGAAGAAGTTCGAATAAATTTCGAACAACAATTCAAATAATTTCGCAATTTGAAACATATATAAATTGATATTTATAATTTATTTTCACTCTCAGATTTCTTCACGGACCGGTGATCAGGTCTCCGCGGACCGGCGCCGGTCCGCGGACCACCACTTTGAGAACCACTGCCATATATAAACTTCCAATTATGATCAAAGAAACATGAAAGCTTTGCACCTCACCTTTAAGTACCCCAAAAACGCAGACCAGGAAATAGGAACCAGGAAAGTTTTTCAGCGCAAATAATATTGCAAGGTGAACTCCGTGCGCTCTGTGTATTTCCTTGAGAAGCGATATACTGAGCTTAACTGGAGTAAACTTGCACAGTTTGTAAACAAAGTCGAACGGAGCATAGTTCACAAGGTACCTGGAAAAAACAAACATAAACAAATGAGTTCCTAAGTATATAAACTAACATGCAATTAAAAATTTGTTTTTAAATATCAAAACCAGACTGTAGAAATTTTGGTCATAAAACTGTAAGTTTACGTTTTTTAGCCCGTTTTAAGTTTGTAGATGTTTTAAGCCTGGTGCACAGATAATGAGTCAATAATACAATATATAAAAAGCATCTCGAAGCTTTTTAAACAGTAAAATATGAACGATATTGTCACATACAGCGCTGACGAGAGAATTTCGGACCCCTAGGCAGTGCAATCACATGCCCCTAAACTACCTTAAGGCTTGAACAGAAACAAATCTTTTAGAAACAAATTGAAGTGATAAAAGTGAAGACACGACCTACAATTTTATATTTGCATATTAAATATATGGCTTTATTCAGTTGCTTATTTGAATTTTATATATAAAATATGATTTCTTTAGCTGTAAACTCGAAGTTTAAACCCATTTTCGCTAATTTTCTCTGCAATATTACATTAAAAAATCATAAATTATAAACTTTTCTAAATGCAACTACCTAGCCTGGGCCCCTAAGAGTTGTCAGGCACCTGGTAATTTACCCTCTACCCCCTCTCAACAGCCTTGGTCACATAGTCACCTGTCAGGTCAACATGGAGCGATGTCTTGATGTATTATTACCAGAATAGCAAATAAATTGTTAAGATTTTGCATCGTTTTGATCGATGCAGATGAAAATTTACAAACCATAAAATTTACAAACCATACAACGGTTGCAGTGATGACGTTAGTCTCATTCTTCATTGGCTCCAGCATTGGCTCTCCAAGCAGGAAATTTCCAAGTATACTACCGGCAAAGCATAGCAACATGCTCCCAAACCAGCACGACAATGGATGTATCCTGGAAAAGACCTGTGGCCCTGCAAGAAATCATATTCATATATATATACTAGTAACATAATATATAATATATATTGCATCGTATCTAGGAATTTTATCAAGTCCCTCTTACATTACTATCTATTCAGAGGCACTCTCAACATGGCAGCACAAGGAAATATTAAATATTACACACACACACACACATGTATATATATATATATATGCATATATATTGCACATATAATTATATATGAATATACACACACATACGGTACACATGTATGCACATTGCACATGCTAAAAGTTCTACATCACAATTCATATTTAACTGGTTGGCATTGGTGCTGGGGGCTGAATGGAAATTGTTAATATAAATCCAGATAATATTGACCATCCATCCACTTGGTCCATCTATTCCTTCATCTTCCAATCTCTTCATCGTAAGGCCAAAAAAAAAATGCTGTGTTTCCGGTAACAGAGCTAAAAAAAATTGGGTAGGTAGGTCGAAAAATATTTTTATTTTGGTAAAATATTTTTATACAGTGGCTATACGAAAAATTATACCGAAATACTCTTTTTTGCATATAGGTACACGCTGCAAAAAAGTACGTGTTCTAAGCAAGTATAAACTGCCTATTTCCCTGTACCTAAAATTGCTCTAGAAAACAATTCTATTAATTTCATTTTGTTGACATCCTTTCTGGTAAGATAAAGTGGGAAGGGAATGGGAAGATGAGCGCGAACAAAACATCACTGCTAGGGGTCGTTCCAGACGGATCGAGCCAGTGACTAGTTACACCTAGAGGTTGCTAGATTTATTTTCCCTAGTCACCGCTAGAGGTGACTCAAGTGAGAATGATAAGGCTATAGGTTTTTCAAGACTGGCAACCAGGAAGTAGTTAGGCAGGCGTGAAACTTTAAGGCAATGTCAATGTAAATAAAAAATTTACGCAACATTTTCCGAGTCGTTGCAATAAAAGTGAGTCGGTTGGGTTACCGGAAACACAACATTTTTTTGCCTAAGATCCAACTCTATACGGAAGGCAATGTCACCGTATTAAATCAAAACAAATTTTGGAGAATTTTTTTTTTTAATTAAAAAAATTTTTTTTCATAAAAATTTTTTTTTAAATAAAATTTTTTTACAAAATCATTTGAGTCGCGGCAATAAAAGAGGGTCGGTCGGGTTACCGGAAACACAACATTATTTTTGTTTGGCTTAACTGAAACTTATCTCAGCAGTTTTCCCATGAAGGCATGAATTCATAACATTAGGATCTGGTCAGGATTTGCTCAAGACAACAGCTGGTACAAAATAAGAGTTACTGGTGATTGACAGTGAAGCCAACCTTTGCAGCGAAGAAAACTAAGGGCAAGCAACGAAAGACAAAACAAGACAACTAAGGACAAAACAAGACAACTAAGGACAAAACAAGACTACCAAGGACAAAACAAGACAACTCAGGACAAGGCAAGACAACTAAGGACAAAACAAGACTACTAAGGACAAAACAAGACAACTAAAGACAAGGAAGACAACTAAGAACAGGGCAAGACAACTAAAGTCAGGGCAAGACAACTAAGGACAAAACAAGACAACTAAGGACAAAACAAGACTACTAAGGACAAAACAAGACAACTCAGGACAAGGTAAGACAACTAAGGATGAAACAAGACTACTAAGGACAAGGCAAGACAACTATGGACAAAACAAGACAACTAAGGACAAAACAAGACAACTAAAGACAAGGAAGACAACTAAGGACAAAACAAGACAACTAAGTCCTGACAAAACAAGACAACTAAGAGAAAACAAGGCAACATAAGACAATGACAACAGCACCAGGGATGAAGGCTGAGTTTTTGTGCAGCTGGGTCAGTTTAAACCCCCAGACCTCTGGAACAAAGATTACAGTACTTCAAAGGACAGGACAAACTCGAGCAAGTTAGGGACCACCAGTTTGTAATAAACTGCAGATGAAAAACATAAAGCACAGTTGGAAATGTCAGGATCATTGTAGGCTTTATTTTTGTCACATGAAGGCAACACAGAGAATAACTGAATACGAATAAAAAAAACAGTCCATGAAGCTGAGGAGTAAATGCCACCTTAAGTATCTGCATGAACACTGCAATGGTCATCATTCATTCATTCATTCATTCATTCATTCATTCATTCATTCATTCATTCATTCATTCAGAAATCATTCAGAAATCATTCAGAAATCATTAGGCCTACCTGTATCATATTATGAAACTATAATGCACAGACGTAAAAGTTTAAGAACATCATGGGGGGCCAGTGGCTCATTGGCACGGAGATCAGCAGACTCGAGTTCAATTCCTGAAGGCCCGGTACGACAGACGCGTTTTGTATGCTGCTACTAGCACCCTTGTATTGCAGGCTGCCTGTTCTGTTTGTAGTTAAGATTTGTGATTTGGGTTCTTGTGAATTGTTTCAGTTATATAAACTGTAAGCTTACACTGTAAACGGTTGCGGTCTGTCAACTGGATTGCTCTATAAAAGAAATTATTATTATGAACGAAATGTGTCTGTACAATTAGGGTAGTCAATATATACGTAAAAGAATCTGCATTTTGTTTTGGATAGCATTCTGAGCATCAACACTAACTGTTAAACTACAAGGCTACTAAGATGTTCCAGAGAGTTCCTAAAGAGCTGCAAGGATGCCAACCAACTAGTCTGCCTGCCCACATCGAGTCCAAAAATGGGGTCAATATTTCCTATATGGGTTTGTGTGGAGGCTGTAGGGGCAGGCCTACCATCTGATGCCCAAAGACATGCTCACATGCTCAAATTGCCAATGTGTTCAACTGTTAGGTTTGAACAGCAACATAAATGTGGTTATAATTTCGGCATACCTGGGAACGGCGGTCCCAAATGATAAAATTCCATAAATCGATAGTGTGGAGTATTGGATGGGCAAAAAGTGTGGGTTTTTCATCCAGCCTCCATTTCTTAAGCGTTTCTTCATCAATCCGGCTTCTATTTCAGATCTAGAAATACTTTCATCCAGCTTCTATTTCTCATGCATTATTTTCGTCAATCCAGCTTCTATTTCACCTGCAGAAGAACCTTCATCCAGATTCCAATTCTCTTGCGTTTTTCATCAATCTAGTCTCCATTTCACCTGTATAAGGTCTTCATCCAGCTCCTATTTCACTTGCGTTTTTTCAATCAATCCAGCCTCCATTTCACCTGTAAAAGCTTCTATTTCTCAAGCGTGGTTTCTATGCGCCCATCCTATACACCGCGCTATAACGACACGTCATGTTGATTTATTTCCCAACGGAATACCGTCAAAACAACGTAAACAATGACGTAAAAAGCCAGAGAAGCTCGTAAGTAAGTGAATAAGTAAAGAATGAAGAAAACAAGTGAATAAATGTAGCCTTAACTGTAGTTGGCTCTTCATCTGACGAAAATACATGTTTCAGAATTTGGGACCGCCGTTCCCAGGTGTGCCATAATTTCTTATACTATTCAATCTTTGGTGTTTACTTAGTCATTTGTTTACTTGCTAACTTACATACTTACTACCAACTCAATTACATCATACAGAAGGCGGTAAACGATTGGCTGAAACCCGGTCGTTGATTAATGATTGGCACACAGGTGGTGGAGGGAGATCATTTCCTGGAATGGCTACGCCGAAGACTTAACAAAGTGCCCAACAGTATCGGTGAACACTACATAAACAATCTTATAGCAACACAAACCGATGCTATATAAATCTCCGATTATATCATACAGGATCCACACTGTAAAAAATCAACCACTAAATGGTTGGCCGAGACGTGCCCCTAATGTTGGCCCACGAAACTATTTATAAACACTTGATACGTAGGGTGGCGTCTCCTACCGGTGAACTGCGGTGGGTATGCGTCCTCCTTTACCGTCAGACACATGAGCAAGTAGTGAGCCACGTCGAAGTACGGAAACATTTTTAACCGCTTGACGGACGTCGCCACTTCCAGTAAAGTTTCCGAGTCCATTTTGACGGTTAATAATTATTACACGATTATTCGACTAACGTTACGGCTACTGCAAACGCCGTGCGGTCAAACCGCTGCTCACGCTGGTTCCGTTCGCACCTTTCGCTCACCTGCGACGGCGTCAATTACGGCAGATGGGCGTCGGGGAACCAGCCTGATCGCAGCGGCTTTCCGTTCCTCTCGACGGCTGCGTTATTTCTGCAGCACAAAATGCCTTGCGAGATGTGAGCTGGGTACGTTCGTCGCTTATATAGGCCTACCGCTCGGCTACCTCCTCCTGCCTGGTAATCCGCCCACAGGCAATGAAGATGCTGCCACCAACAACCTCCACGGACTCGGAGCCTTCTGCACGGACTCCACCGCTACCGAAATAGCACTGAGCTCGATGAAACTCGGTTCGAGCACTCCACTGAAAACATTGAGCTGTGCATAGCTAGATGAGCCACACAAACCACGGCCTGTGCATTTACGTAGGCTTACGTGGCCTTAGCACAAGCATTATAGAGATTGCACCGCCCACTAGCGGGCAGGCCCATCCGCTTCAAAGCCAGGCAGATGCGATCCCATGCAGAATGGCCTGTGCACGGACTTCGAGTCAGAAACGTATACGTTTATTGTATCAAGATAAGACTGCCACTTTCATTGGTCCCATATCTGGCCCTTGATCAGCCAAAGGTTATAACAATACAAATGGCAACTGGCCCAATCAGCGTTTTTTAGTTAGAGTGGTCGGAGTTTACTCAGCGTAATCGTAATCGTAATCTCCAAACTTCTAAAGTGCTACTCGAAAGCCAAGCACGGGGAGCACAAGCTTTTTCATGAGTGCTGCGTTGCATCAAAATGGTGTCTGTACGAGTAGTCTAAAGGTGGTCCGGGTCGAGTTACAATAGGGTCAAACCGTCAAAGGGTCACCGGAAGCTGCGTCTCTTGCGCTTCTGTGTCAGAGAGCGTGCGGATCGCGTTTCACTTCCTGAAGATGACTTTTCACAGTGTTCAGAGATTCAATTAAATAGCGGGATAGCATAGTCCGGAATTGCACAGCTACACGGCTTCAGTGCGACCTGGTGGCAGACCGGTAACGCGCCCGCTTACGGAGCGGGAGGTTGCGGGTTCGACTCCGGGTAACGACCTTGGGCAAGTTGTTTACGCACACGTGCATCTGTCACCAAGCAGTATAATTTGGTACCGGCGTAAGCTGGGAAGTAAACGGCAAGTCCTGGAAAACACTAGCCCCGTGTCCAATAATAATAGTAATAATATCTTTTCTTTAATGAAACGCCTGCAAGACGCACTGCGCTTTACATTTACAAGTTATGCAGTAATCTTAATTAAACTTAACTACTAACTGAACAGACAGCTTTGTAATTACACGGCGCTAATAGCAGCCTACAAAGCAAATCCGCCCAACGGGGGCTCGAACTCACTACCTCTCGCACTCTTAGCCAGCGTGTTAACCACTACTCTACCGGGGCCCCCCCAGGACCTTGGGATTCGTCCATTGCCGGCTCAGGGCTAAGAAAAGGAGATGAGCGCCTTCTCCTACGGGCCTAAATTCGGCCCATGGTGGACTTTACTTTTACTTACTTTACTTTACGGCTTCAAATCCCGCTAATCTCCCAAAGAGCGACTCGCTCTTTTCATTCGCCAGATGGCGATGGTAAAATTAATAGTAGGCCTAGAACGTATATACAATGTCATATTCGTTTAATCATTAATGACATTCAATCTGACAAGCCGCAGAATGATTACAGATACAGGTTATACGAAATACGGCCCGCTTCGCACGACACGCAGGTCGGCTACACAGCAGGTTCGGTATCTTAACACTAAATGGTCTAAGTGCTGGAACGCTCCTGATACGGCCAAGCCAGGAGAGGGAGGGGCGATCTTATTTTCAACAGACCCGAGGCAAACAACACAACAGAAATCGCCACTGGCAGCTAACAGAAAATTCAAATAAATTTTTGCCCTGAGCGAGGCTTGAACCCGGGTCGCGATAATGACTACTCAGTTTATCGACCAGCGCTCTCTCAACTGAGCTACGGTCCTACGGACCCCCAAAAGATATCACTGTGATATATTATATAGATCCTGCGCCGAATTATCAGTGAAAAATTGCTGCACAGTAGTTTTCAAAATTAAAACTGTACTGAATGCGTCAAGAAATACAATCAACAGCGTTCTGGTAATTTAAACTTGCACTCGTTTTAGCGTTGGAGAATTTTGTCACCCATACAAGGTCTAGAGACGCTCGTAACAGTTTACACTGCTTACTTACACAAATCGGGCAAATATTATATAGGTCAGTTAAGTGACCTGGTTTTGTTTTCGCTACCGGTTCTTGTGGAAATAATGTGCAGTCTATTTATCATGTGACAGAAGCGTCTGTTTTTATCCTATTATAATCAAAGATTTTGATTATAATCGTCAGTGGTATAATGAAATTCTGCGTCTGTTGTCGGGAAAGGTTTCTAGTGATGCTTTGCCAATAAGAGAAACAGGGTGACGGAACTAAAGGAGCTTGCAGATAAGGCGTCGCAATGGCTTTCTTGGAAGCGGCTAAAGCCGATGGAAAAGAGAGGTGGGTTCATTGGCCTTTGCATCGTAGAGCTTTGGGTTGGGCATACTTGGGCCCAATAAGAGACCTTTAAATGTTATGAAATCTGCGGTAGTAATGAGTTACTGAATTGGTTTGTAAAAGAACTATAAAATACGCGGCTGCTAGTGTCATCCTATTCTGAAGACGTTTATGGCCCTGTTTTTATAATTGCACTACTCGGCCATCTTGATTTAGCTCCTCTATATAGTTCGACTTCGTGCAGTCAGTGCAGTTGTACTGACTGGGCAACTAATTTTTGAGTATTTGATATGAGTTAACACGGGTAGCCGAGTGTTGTGTGGCACCTGAAAATGTAAGAGGAATGTAAGAAGTTAAGTTACATTGCGGCAGTGGTCACTTCAAATTGTCTAATTGCTTTGTGAGCATATTGGTAGGTCAAATCTATGCATGCCTTGTTCTTGTTATATAGCACTTTAGCATTTAACTCCAATTGCATGATAAAGTTTGCACTTCATAGATTGTCTGCATTGTTTTGAGCACTTCTGGGAGATTTTGAAACGGGGTTACATAACTCATGAATAACTGCACAGTGTCTTGTCTGTCCTTGCAAAGTGTAGTTCTGTGTGATACTGACACACTGATCGTACACGTTTTGCTTTTGCTAATAAGCTTTCTTTCCATGTTTCCACTCCTGTCAGCAACAATTTGCAGCCTGATTGCAAAACTTTCCTGTTTCTTAAACGTTTCAAAAAGAAGTTTAGATCTTGTTTCCGAATGCTGTCGGGTTGAAAGAAAATTTGGAAATGATCTGTTTTATGATTTTAGCTTGTGATTCTATCATGATGATAATTGTACTTGATTGCAAAACGTTTTTTAGATTCTCTCTTTTGCTATTGGAGCCTGGCGAAATTTACTTTCAAGACTTCAGTGTTATATGTTTTCCGATGGGAGCATCAGAGCAGGATTCAATCACACAGTAATTCTACATTGTTTTCTTTCTGATCTGGGTGGTATAGGTGACCTTATGCAAGTAGTGATCTGACGTGGCCTGATTATTTTTAGTGTGATTTCCATTTGGCTTAAGGCATCAACGAATGGTTGCCATAGCCGAGAATGAATTGAAAAATTATGATCTTTTCCATTGAAGAAGACTGGTTGGCATCCAGTAAGTACAAAGCTTACGACTTGTCCACAGTCAGGCTATTGTTTTTTTTAATGCAAATTCAAGCAGTTTCTGGTCAATTTGCACAAACCAACAATAGCTTGACTTCTGGTTTCTCTGACTCACTGGGTGTCAATCACATTTTTCTAATGGGTTATTGGGCAATTTATTAACACTTTTGGCCCCTGTCAGGTCTTTGTTGTAGCATTCATGGAAGTGGTCTAGTGTGTTTGTGGTTGATGATGTCACATTGCTGCCCAGAACCCAATGAATAAGTACAGTTTTTTTAAAATTTACTAAATATCTAAACTCCTCCTACTGAAAACTTTGTAAGAAGGCATTATAGAATATCAGCTGTATTATAATCTTATAAATTGTTATGCCACAGTGAGCTAATTTGCATTGCTAGCAGTTTAGCTATTCAAACCTGTTATTTTATCCAAATTGCATGGACAATACTTACAAGTGTTATATGGTTAGGGAAACTTTTTTACCATGCATTATTTTATTGTTTTATTGTTTAACACTATAAAATTTTGTGAATCTAAGATATCTAATCAGGATATTTATATTGCAGTGTTTTATTATCTCCAAATCAGGATAACATTTAAGAAAATTAGACATTGTTTGGTGTTTTGATTTCTGAATATTTTATGACAGATCGCAGAAAGGACGGCTGAAGATCTGTTCCAAATCAGTTGTTTTTGATCCAAAGGAATTCAGTCACCCGATTAAAAAGGTAAAGTTGTTTATTGATTTACTAAACCTTGAAACTCCTCCTACTGATCCCTTGTTTATTGTATTGTCTGAATTGTATGGTATTGCATTTGAAAATGTCTATGGTGCATTGATGCCTCTTAATAAGCCATTCAGAGGCGTTTTCTGCGTAAGAGCCCCGGGAGAGATGCAGTGTCTTCAAGCAGTGGACGATATTTGGAGACCCCAACCAAAGAGTGTATGGGTCATATCAATTATAGATGCAATACAATATGAAGGAGCTCCAAAAGAAAACCTACTGTAGATGCAGAACTATAGATATAGTGAAAGTTCAAATTATCAGCCAGCACAGCATGGGACAAACCTAATAGATCCTACTAATTCTGTTTCTCTTTGTTATGGTGAAGGCGTTTAACTTTTTTGTTTTGCTTTCCCTACTCGTGTTGGTGACCTATAAAAATTAGAAATCAGATCTGTTGTTCACTAGTTTGAAACTTGATAAATTTAAACGGTTCTGGTGTACAGTGGCTTTCAATTTAATTTGTCTAGTTCTCGTATGCGGACATAAAAGGTCTGGAACTGTGGAAGGGTTCTCTTCTGTCTAAGTAAGTATGTGCATCGTATTTTAATTGTTTAAGCTAATCAATATTGTTTTGCAAAATTAAACAATTTTTGGTATGTATAAATTAAATTAATTCATATATCAATGCATGGATTTTAATAGCACCCCTTCAGGGTAAGTACTCAGTGGGGCTTCCGACCATGTCACAGCCAAAATCCACAGACCTATAAATATTTAATATTTGTAATAATACTAAAACGTATTAATTGTTTTAACTGGTTAATATTGTTTTATGAGGTTAAACAATAGTTAAATTGATTACATCAATTGTTAATTTTTTTATTATGCTGGAACCCTGACAGGACTCAAAATTTTTTATATTCATTGAAGCATAAGTGTTGGGTCCAAAGATGGTTGCTGCTGGCAGTAAGTGCTGTTGTCTTGGAAACTGAGGATGAATGTTTATCTGCATTTCATTATTTTGATTTGTCATTTATTGCAGTCAGTAATACTGCAGAATTATTACGGCAGCATTGTTATGTCTGAAAATTCATTGGAATATTTTAAATTTCCTCTAAATGTATTTAGATCAGACTTTCTGAGTGCTTTGCATAGGCGGTCTGTTCTTTTAATGGCCTCTCGTGAAAATTATTATGAATTTGCACGTCTGAACAGTTGTTAGATTTCTTTTAGTTCGTCTGGTTTAGGATTGGACGAGAAGATCGAAGCTTTGTTGTAACAACCAATCAAATCGTCGAGATGAAAAGTGACAACGTTATCGCTCCCTACGTCTTCATCAGGGTAAAGACATGCGCTAAATGAAGTTATGTTTTGAAGTTACGTCTTCAGCTCCTTGGCCTTACTCTTCCCTTGTTTCGTAAACGCCTGAAGACCATACTATTTGTTAACGGGAGCACTAACTTTGGTCGGGAGCGCCACTGAATCTGTGAGTGGCGCTTTAAAAATGTTCAATTACAATTACAATTGAAGAATGCTTTTTCGTTTGTTTAAGATTTTAAGCCAACTTAGTTGTGTGGCTGTTAAGTTTTTATTTCTTAATAATTGTAGTCATGGTGGTGGCAGTGATGACGATGATGATGATTGTAATGACTTATCTTTCTTATTGTTACTAAAATCATTATTATAATTGTTGGGTGTGGTGGTGGTGTAGTGGGTATGTTCGATGCCTTGTAGCCGGAGGGTTGGAGGTTCGAATCCACCTCAAGCCGCTGTGTAGGGACCTTGGGCAAGTCCTTCACTCGCAATTGCTCAGGTGGAACTCAGATGCAGTGTCTGTGCCGTAGTTGGGAGCGCCTCTGAGTAGGGAGCTTGAAGGGGCGCTATAGAAATGGAGAAATAAATAGATATAATTATTGCTATTGTCATCAACATTATTGTTGTTATTTTCGTTTTTGCCTACTTTAAAAACAGCTAGAAACAGTGACTTTTAGAATTAGTTAGTTTTCCTCAATGTTGCATTTTAGTATTATTTATTGATTTCTTATTTATTGATTTTTTTATGGCTTCTACGATTTCGTAATGTTGTAGGGTCGTCGCCAATTTCTATTTAGTCTCGTTCATAGCAAGGTCGAAGACTGCTTGCCACATGTTGCACAGCTTCTCCGAGCCTCAACGCTGAAAATTGCTGACCAGCAAGCTATGGTAAAACAGTCAGATCTTTCGTAAAGAAAAGATTATGCTTTTTCTTTTAGTATGTTTGTGCATCTCTTGAAGTGGTTTTGCCGAATGATGGTTGTTCTAAATAAGCCTCTTATTATGGTGAGTTGCTCCATGTTATAATGCACTGTTGCTATGTTTGTCACCTCCTAAATGATAGTAGTGCTACCCAAGTCTCTTTAATATGCTGTGATACAGTGTTGCTGTGTTTGTGCACCTCTTAAAGTAGGTTTGCTAAATACTGTTGTGCTGCATATATGTCTCCTAATACGTTGCGGCAAATTACACCATGTTACAATGCACTGTAGTGCGTTACGCTGTGTGATTTTAACAATACATGTCGTTGCATTTCTTTTCAGATATCAACAATTGTGCTTTCAAGACAGAGCCGACACAAGTTCGACACAAGCCAGTACGTTTCGAATGAAATTGTACCAACCTGAGTTGTTGTATTCTCACTTAAAGCTTTCAGTGCAGAGTTTTAGGCTTTGTTATAATTAAAATTTTGCACAGTTCCAAATGTTTGACTGCACTTCTACAATGCAGCCCTAATCCTTTCCTGTTGTTTGTCTGACAACTCTGTGGCTATGCACCACTTCCTTTACGTTACCTGCTCTCAGTGCCATTCACTGCTTTCTTTAAGACTATTTTCTTCTGCTAAGCCTGCATCAGGACCACCTCTGAGTAATGAGTTTGAAGGGTGCTATCTATATAAGATGTGTTCTTGTCTCCTGGGAATCTCCATTGCTTGTATCCCTCTTCTAACCCTTAGGCAGGTCAGATGTCTGGTGACATCCTTACGGCTCTGAGCTGCTTCTTTGCTTTTATCATATGACGGCTAATCTGCAAATTTCTTAGAAATTGGTTGTTCCTTATGTTCAACACATCTAGTTAAATATTGCAAAAATGAAATGAGTTTTGTTATTAATCAGATTCTTAGGTGAAGACAAGCAAAGGTTTGATGAATTATTATAGGTTTTTATCGAACCTTGCTTTTGATGTACTCTGCACACTTGTTACAGCACAAATTGTGAGAGGTTCGGTTCATAGTCAATATATATCCCACTTAGTATCAGGTTAGGGTGTTATCTTGTTCTATTACATGATACTTAACATATTACGCTTATGAAGAGATTTTAGCAAGTTTTAACAGTCCTCGACTACAGTCATAGGCCTTTTAGAAATCTGAAAATTTCTGCTTTAAATAGTTTTCTGGACTAATTTCGTTTGCTCGTTTCGATCCATTTAAGAAGTTTTATTAATGAGATGCATTGTTGTTTCAGACTTAGCGATCTGTACGAAGAAATTCTCGTGCAGATGGAGGGTGAACGTATTACGCCACTCGCCACAAATCCCGGTCACGTAGTCCTCACCTCAACCAGACTCTACTTCCAGCCGTTCAACAACATCTGTGCAGTATGAAACATAGCTTACATGAAATTTGTAAAAGTAGTTTGTTGTTGAACTATTTGATGCTTCTGAAAAGTTGTCTTGCTTTGGTTGTTTTCACTGCCTCTGTTTTAAGATTGTCCTGTTTTCCGCAAGTGTTTGAAAACCATTCTCTTTGATTGTGGAATTGTGCTGCCAGGTCGGGAGCACCTCTGAGGAGTTTCTCTTGAAGTGCCACGGATATGTAAAATTATTATTACGATTATGAACCTGCGAACCGTACCTCGTAGAACTGTTGGTGATGAAGAAATTAAAATAAATAATAATATAATAATAAATGATTATGTGATACAGAAGAAGAGGAGAGCCGTCCCTGAGGCGGCCAAGGGCATTAAGTGTTAGCAACTTCATTTTCTTAGCCTCAGCATATGAATGCGGATGGCACAGTCCTCTCCCTCGCCATCTTATCTTCCCACCAACAGTGTATGGCCATTGTGCCTCATTACACCCGAGTCAGGGGGTGGGTAGTGCAGGTTGAGTGGAGCTGCATAGTAAGATTTCTACCACAGTGGGATTTGAATCACAGCCTCTCGATTTGCAGAATGCTTACCACTACACTGTGGGGCACGGTGGTGTAGTGGTGGCGTCGTTGCCTTGAAGCCGGAAGGTTCTAGGTTCGAATCCACCTCCCCGCGTTAGGACCTTGGGCAAGTCCTTCACTCACAATTGCTCAGCGCTTCGGCGTGAAACTCCGATGCAGTGTCCGCTCTGCATTCGGGAGCGCCTCTGAGTAGAGAGAGAACTTGAAGGGGCACTATAACAAGTGCACATACATACAAACAAACACTATCGAGAACCACAATGTGATTATTTTTTCACTATATATTCGTGTAAACAATTCCTTTATCTCTCTAATCTAATCTCTTCTTATGTTGCACATGTTACCATGTTGTGACCTTGTAATATTCTACCATACACTGTCATATCCTGCTCTACCCTATGCGACATTTGTTTGCCTTGTCTTGCCTTTCCTCAGTATCTCTTACCAAGACCTTCAGAGTAGTATGATGTGCGGTAATGAGATAACCGGTTTTATAAATGCCTCTTTAGACCCAGTTTGGACCTTGGGGTGAAAATGTCCATGTGAATCCTCTTGTATCGGTACCAGGCATGTTTATCTACCTTTCTTTGCCTTGCTATGCCATGCGATACGCCGATGCACTGCTAAATCACGGTAGACCTTTAATACCTTACTACAGAGTTGAATTGTTATTTTATGTCTACAGGTTCCAGTGTTGAAGATTCGTTTGAGCGATATTAAGCAGGTGATTAAGAGACGATTTCTGCTGAAGCACAAGGTTCGTTCTCTTGCATATGGTTTGACGTTTTCATCATAATTGACACCGCTTTAATCTAACAGATTCTCGCTGCTTAGTGTTTAGGTAGACCTTGTGCTCTGATGTCTCTCTTTTGGTGTGTCTATATTGCGTCGTAATAGCCATAAATATGTTCGTCTGTCTGTCTGTATTCTTTTTCTGTCTGTCCTTTTCTCTCTCTTTCTCTCTCCCCCCTCCCTCCCTCCCCCTCTCTCTCCCTCTCTCTCTCTTCACTGTGTTGTGTGATGTGATATAAATTTAGTTTTCTTGGAACAGTATTGATGTTTTTTTGTCGCTGAATATTATTGATGATATAAACCAGATGTCCAGACTGATGTGTGGCTCTATGATGCAGACATACAAAGATGGACAGTTAGACAGATGGGAAGGCAGACATCTGATCTTGTCGAATGATTTCTTTAGAGCCGTCATCATGATGCACTTGTAAACTCAAGTGAAACATTGTCAAATCATAATCCACTGGAGAAGTTTGTTCAAGAAAGACAGACAGATATGCAGACAGACAGATAGACAGACAGATGTACAGACAGACAGACAGACAGATATGCAGACAGACAGATATGCAGACAGACAGATATACATACAGACAGATATACAGACAGACAGGTAGAGAGGTCATACATCTGCATTAAGATGCACGCCTAGATCTGCAAGTGTGCTGAATGTTTGTTGATACCTGGCGTTTGTCGTTGTGCAGGGTCTCGAAATCTACTGCAGAGAACGAACGAACACAAACTGTCCTCATCTCTACCTCGCACTTCAATCGGACGACAACAGAAATCGTTTGTTTCGTCTCATACTCGAGCAGAACGGTACAACTGTCGTTTAATTTTTTATTAGTTATTTAATTATCGAGACAATTAATTAGCACGAGATTTCAATGTACTCACAGAAGAAGCACTGATAATGCGAGCACTTTTGTTTGTATGTGCACTTGCTATAGCGCTCCTTCAAGCACGCTACTCTACTCGGAGGCGCTCCCGACTGCAGAGCGGACACTGCATCGGAGTTTCACGCCGAAGTGCTGAGCAATTGCGAGTGAAGGACTTGCCCAAGGTCCCTATGCGGCGACTTGAGGTGGATTCGATCCTTCCGGCTTCAAGGCAACGACGCCACCACTATTCCACTGTGCTCCACAGATTTTTTGTAATGCACTTGAGTGTCATTTAAAGATGTTTTTATATAACAGAAGTTTTGACAAAGTGAGTCGAGACATGGACAGAGACTTTAACTCAGCTGTTGAAAATAACCTTATGACGTGGAATCGTTATAAAGCGATTGTAGATCTTTATTTCGTGAATGGAGTTCTTACAAGTTTCTCATTTAATTCCACGAATTTTGCCTAAAGTTGATGTGGCGCTTTGGCAGAATCACACAACAGATCAGGATTTTAACCCAGGTTATCAAAGGCCCAATGAATTTCTGTCATTATGTCATGAAGTTAGTGTAGGGGTGAGAGTATGGGTAAGCATATCGATAGGCGTATCAGTGAGAGTGTGGGTAGGCACAGGGAAAGGCTTATGGGTGAGAGTGGGTAAATGGTGAAATTCCTGAATAATTGTATGGGCTTGGGTGAGAGTATGGGTAAACACGGGTGAGAATATGAGTCACAGTATGGGTGAACACATTAGTAAGCATAGAGGTAAGTGCGTCTTTGTTGACTGTGATGCCTGTGTCTATGGAAATCCTGTCTTTTAATTGTGAATGATTTCAGACGTGAAGTTGGAAGACATGGAACAGGATTCTTTGACACTTCGATGGCAAAATGGAATCATTTCAAACTTTGAATATCTGTCTTACCTTAACAGGTTAGCTCATTTGTCTAGTTTAGTTTAGTCTCAGTAAAGCCTGGTATATTGTTGTTACTATTATTATTTTTATTATTAAGTTTCGTTTTTTTCACCCGAGATCTTTCTGGGATTTCAACAAATTTTGCTCGTAGCTGTTGTTGAATGTCTGGAAAATCATCATCATCATCATCATCATCATCATCATCATCATCATCATCATCATCATCATCATCATCATCATCATCATCATCACAATCATCGTCATTACTTTATTGTTACAATTAAAGTATATCTTTACTATATTGTACTGATTCACAGTAATAATTCTTATGTTGCATGCGTTAAACCAGTACTCGGTCTACGAGTACAATTTTATACAAGTTTCATTTCATATAGTGTATAAGGCCCCCAGAAATTTGTGCCAAAAAATTGAAAAAATTGCGCACCAAAAACGATAAATTTGCGCCAATTTTTGCGCTAGTTAAAAAATCAAAATGTTCGTTATTTTTTCATTGAATCAGTGTACCAAAGTATCTAACGGCGTTTTTGTCATTTAGTGCAAAGCTTTGGCGTTCTAGAAATTAGACAATCAAGCCAAAATGCAGTTATAAAGTTCCTATAACCATAAGATTAATGTATTCAGACGATCGCAAATAATTTTAATTTTGCAAAATTTACGCCCACCGAAATCTACGCTCATTACAAATGTAACTTCAAAATAGTATTATATATGCCTATATTATAATGAATCACCAAGTTACACAACGTGCTGAGTACTAGCCTTCTGCCTTTGTGTGCACGCTTGACACCTATAGATTAAATGCGTTCGTTCTGTCATAAGCCGAGACAGCAAGCGACGCTGTTGTGTGACCGCTTTGAGAAACTTCGTCCAACACATTTTATCGTGTGGTCGTGAAGTTCTGGAATTTTTTATACTATAAGTTTGTGTGTTACTACCAAAAATATCGATCTTTAACTAAAAATTCATCTATAATTTCATCCCATTCGACGGCCGCCATTTTGATTACCGCACATCGATCGTCGTTGCTATGTTGAACTGTCATGGGCCGCGATGATTTTAAGTCAATCAAAGCCCAATTTAGATAAATTAGCAAGATTTTGTCAAAATTTGCGCTAAAATTGCGTGGATTGCTAATTTTTGCGCTGTTGCGCTAAAACTGGAAATTTGCGCAAAATTTGCGCTGCGCAAGATCGCGAATTTCTGGGGGCCCTAAGTGTAGTGAGTGTAGTCCCTATCATAAATATACCGTGGCTGAGTTGTGTTGGTGAGTCTAGCTTGGTCGGTGTTCCCTTTCTTTCTATAAAAGATAAGTTGAGCCAATTTTTAATTGGATTTGGATTTATTTTTGTGTTTGTAACGTCTAGCATGGCTGACCGTAGCATAAACGACCTGACTCAATATCCAGTCTTTCCATGGGTTTTATCAGACTTCACAAGCAGCACTCTAGGTGAGATCAATTCAACAAATGTTATAACAATTTTTTTTCTTTTGCGTATTTTAGCAGCTCATTTAACTATCCCTGAGAGACTGCCATGGTTCCTAATCACCACACCATTTTGATTTACATGTTGCTGATGACATATAGTGGACCGATGCATTTAATTAATTTAATTTTGACGAAGAGAAAAGTTCTGGAGTTTAGGTGAGCGTAAGACTTGGTGGTAGTCGACTAGAATTAACACTGGAGTGAAGTGGACACCACTTGTCATTTTTCATTTTTGTTTTGTAATGTAATTGGCAATTTCTATAGCGCCGCCCACAGCCATTCAGTAGCACTCCCAGTGCAAGTACTCTGAAAAGATATTGTTCATAAGAAGAGAGAGAGATAAAGATAGCAATCCAGAGAGAAGAGTCTTACGTAGAGTGGAAAGAGGGGAATTTGATGAGGAATTCCCAATGATGGTAAAGAATTGAGTTGTTATTGATATCAATCGATTGAAATTTATATAGTACCCATCATGGTCTCTATTCAGAGACAATGGCAATCCCCAATCTACAGCCTTCCCAATCTGTCATTCATTAATTAGTACCAATGCAAGTTGGGAGTTGTACTGGCATCCCATTGCTGTCGTTTGGATCTCATCTGAGTTCACCAATAATCTAAATCAACAAAGAATTGTTACTCAAAATCTTTTCAAACTCTTATCTGCTGTTACTCAATCAATCAGTCAATCAATCAGTCACTGACAGTCAGTCAATCAATCAGTCAATCACTCGGTTGGAAACCTTCCTGCTGCTGACGTTGCATCAATTGGAACTGTCGTGTTCACTTACTTACTTTTTGATACACTACTAGTATAATTGTAATCACATTTGTAACCACTTATTTATATAGCCCATTTCCAGATAGAGACTCGTTTTTGAGTTTTGCCTGATCAGATTAGATTCTGCTATTTTCTTGCGGATTTTGGCTCCATTTGAAATTTCATTTTGTAGATCTAAATAATCCGGAGATCTACCGAGACTTGAGCAAACCGGTTGGAGCACTGAACAGCGAAAGACTCGACAAGCTGCTCGTGAGCAATTTCCTTTAAATTTAAGAAGTTAAACAAGTTGGTACGAATGTAGTTGGGTTTGGTTTATGTCGCTGATGCCATACGATTCCAGCCAAGACAATTGAAGTTAAAAACTGTGTTGTATGCAAGCATACATATATGCATGTATGCATACATGCATATACAATGCAGCACAATACAAGTGAAATTAATAATGCCGTCCTTGCAAAGCTCGGAAGTGCACATTGAAGTCAGATAGCCATTAAGAACTATAATAGATAGATTCGAAGGACAGTCTCACTAAGAGAGTTGCGAACATGTACATAAGCATTTTTCAATATTCAGACGAGCACCGGGCACTTAAACTATGGTAATTAAAATCTAATTTGTAGTTAATTAATATTTTAAATAGATTCAGAACAAGTTATCTTGCAAACAAACTCAGGCCTCTACTGTGCGTCTCTGGGCAGCTTCTCTTGTATGATGCAGTGCTTATCAATAAGCTGGTGCCCTGAGCTTAGCTTTAGAGATGCCTTGCATGGATTTGGGGTTTACGATTATGAGTTAGTTATTTGGTGGGAACGATTACGAGTTAAAAATTTGAAGTTTATGATTTTGTTTGTAACTGTTGCATTTTTCTGATGAACTTCTCTGTTTCGGTAGGATCGGTATAAAGATATGCCGTCACCAAAGTTTCTTTATGGTTCACATTACTCAACACCTGGCTACGTCCTCTTCTTCCTTGCGAGAGCAGGTGGGTTCATTCGTTGGCTTTTTTATGATGATTTAAAATTTATTTATTTATATTGCTGTGCTTTCTACAAGTATGCACCATTGTACCATGTCTGTTAACCAAAATGCGGTTAGCAATTGGTGAATTAAAGAATCTTCTTTTCTTTATGGTTCTTAGGCTAGAGACATGAGAACACTACTCCAGGGTTATCGAAAGGAGACTACTCAGTTGGCTCAAACCTGCAGTCGATGGATTTTTGCACTGATTGGAACACTGTGCTAAATGACTTTGTATGATGCCAAGACTTGCTGTTAGCACATGCTCAGCACCTTCTAATGACATTCAGAACTATTGACCTATGACCTTGTGATTGCGTACTTCCAGAAGATTCTATGATGTGGAATGACTAACAGAACTTTGCTATGATCTTTCTGGAATAAGTTGCCCAGTGGTGTCTGTAATGAACTTCTTTGTCTTGCTTTGCCATTTTTCTGTAAGCATTTGAAAATTATTCTCTTTGATTTTGGTTTAGTGTCAGGTCGGGAGCACCTCTGAGGAGTTTCTCCTTATGTAGCGCTGTGCAGATTTACAATTACGAGAACAGAGAACAGAGCTTGCTTTTCTCGCCAAGTTGAAGCCCACCAGTTCAAATCCCTATGTTCTAAGCACTTTTGAGGGGTTGCTGAAATGAATCCTTTAAGTGTCTAGATTCACACCTACATGATAGAGAACTGGCTGGAGTTCTGGAGCTCTTGATGGGAAAACTGATTATGGACTTGGCTACAATAATATTATAAGACTCAGAACAAGCTGATTTATTTTTTTCTCTACCCGTGAAGAGCTAGACTTTTAGTTTGATGGCAATAGTTGATAAATTAAAGTATTCACTCACTGGTCTTTTTTTTTAAAACTGGCCTTGTAGACTTGGCTAAAAAAAATACTTTTAGCATGTAAATTACCACTGTTGATCAGACAATCATTCAATCAATTTTCTATCCAGACTTCATTCTTTGTGTTTGATTTTTAGCCCCAGAATATTTTCTCTGCCTTCATGGAGGTCGATTCGACAGTCCTGATCGCATGTTTAACAGGTATGAATACAGGTTTATGCTTTCGTCTTTTAATTTGCATGTCAGTAAAATCAATTATATATATAATATATATGTGTATATATATATATATTATGGAGTTGAATTTGCTGTGTGTATCATCATGGCAATACCATTGAATTTTCCAGATTACTGCTATTCGGTCCCAGGATGTGAGAATTTACAGCTATTCAGTACAATTTATTTTAGGAATTTACGGCTATTCAGTCCAATTATTTTAAGAATTTTACAGCTATTCTGCTCCGCTATATAAATATTTGTACAGTTATATCCAGTCTCACAAAGTCAGTACCGGTATATATGGCTATTCAGTCCTGGTTGAGACTTTACAGATGTTGAGTTCTGCTGATCAAGACTCTGTAGTAGCTATTCCATCCTATCATTCATGACTTTACACCTATCTAATATTCCTATTGTGCAGTGCATACGGCCGTTAAATTCAGTTATATGAGACTTTACAGCTATTGAAGTATGATTGTGTTGTTGTTGTTACTTCAGCATTGCAGATGCATTTCGCAACTGTACGACCAGTATGTCTGACTTCAAAGAACTGATTCCAGAATTCTACGATTCCGATGGATCGTTCCTCCAGAACCAACTCACGATCAACTTTGGCGTCCGACAGAATGGTCATGTGATCGGGGACGTCGAACTTCCTCCATGGGCAGATCGAAGTAAATAGACAGATTAAATAGCAGAATAGCTGAATAGTAAAGGGGCAGATCGAAGTAAATAGACAGATTAAATAGCAGAATAGCTGAATAGTAAATAGATTTTTGAATTGTAAATGGATAGTAGAATAGTAAATTGACTGTAGAATAGTAAATCGACCTGGAATAGTAAATAGACTGTAGAATGGTATATAGATTGTATAATTTAGGCGCCCTTGTAACGGCATGTGCTGTGTTACGGCGCCATAGAAATTGTCGTCATTATTATTATTATTTATTATTAGAATAACAAATGGATTGTAGAGAGGTAAATCACCTGTAAGATAAACCTAGAATAGTATATAGACTGTAGAATAGTAAATAGACTTATAATAGTAAATGGATTAGAATAGTAAATTGACCTAGAATAGTCAACAGACTGTGAATCAGTAGATAGGTCGTAGCTAAAGGTCATTAAACACAATTTATTAACCTTTGAATGTGTAAAATTATTTAGTCTTCTGACTCTTCTCTGATTGGCTGCATACAATCCAAATCATGTAGAGCCTTTTTTCATTTTCTCATAGGTCCACAAATCTTTGTTGCAAAGCTGCGAGAAGCTCTGGAGTCGGATTACGTGTCAAAGAATTTGCACAACTGGATCGACCTCATCTTTGGTTATAAACAACGTGGCGCAGAAGCAGAACTGGCGAACAATGGTACGTGGATAGTAATGGAAAAGTCTTAAGCTAAATGTTGAGCTATTATTGAACACTAGACAGTAGACATTGTTAAGTAAAGTGAAGTTGGTAAATGTGAAGCTTAACCAGCAAACACTTGTAAATGTTGTAGAAATTTGTATCTGTTTTGGGTCATTTTAATAAAAGTGATTAATGAAAATTAATTTTTTTCATTCTTTCATTCAAGTATTTATATAGCGCCTCTTCAAGGAAACTACTCAGAGGCACTCCCGACTCCAGCACAGCCAAACAGAACAGTTTTTAAGTGCTTATAGAAATGAAAAGGTTGAATCAATCAATCAACTGTTTATTGATTCAACTAATAACAAGAATCTCAGGTAAACTTAGAAATGAAGCGGAAACAGAAAGTTTTAGAATAATCTGTAGATGTCGTCAACAGGACGACCCGACAAAGGATACAAAAACCTACTAATTAATGCCGAGCTGTCCCTATTCAGTCATGTAGACTTCACAGATGGCTAAGCAATTTCTTGTCATCAATGTTATTATAAATAATGTTGTGGGCATTTATGACTTGTATGAATTTCCTGTGTTTATGTTTCCAGTGTTTTATCATTTGACTTACGAGGGATCGGTTGACTTAGAAAGGTGAGTAAGTAGCTGTTGTTGTTGTTGTTGTTGTTGTTGTTGTTATTGATCTGAATGGTTTTATTGAAAAAACAGTTTAGAATTTTACATACCTGTACTTGTAATTTTCCGGTTACTGTACTTAGTGATTGAGATGAAAGAAACCTGAATCAGGAGAGAGGTTTGATATAAGCGTTTTAGATGATCACTGCAAAGGAGGCAGTGCTTGTAGGAGAGGGTTGTTGAGTTTACACCAGGTAGGGCACTGTAAGGCCAAAGATTAAGCTTATTTAAGTGATTTAAAGAAACATTAGGTCAGAAATAGTTATCTTTGTTTTATCACACCTTCATTTTGTAAAGCTGTTATATTTTTTATTTTATATTACCTTCTTAACAAACTCATATTGTTAATTCCTTGTGACATTCACACATTTTTCCATCATGCAGAGTCGTGCTTTTTTTGTGGTTGGCCTGGTGGTATGGAATGCCCTCGCGCTTGAGCTGCACATTTTCTCTAGATCAATCTCTGACACATTCTATAAGCACTTAAAAACTGTTCTGTTTGGCCGTGCTGGAGTCGATAGCGCCTCTGAGTAGTTTCCTTGAAGAGGCGCTATATATATACTTGAATGAATGAACGAATGAATTTCTACACCAGATGGAGAAGTTAAACATCAAATGATTTTTTTTTAAGTAGTTCTGCTTATTTTAAAGACATCATAATAACTTTTTAGAAATTTAAAGTCGTTATTTGCATCTAGACGTTATTTGCAGAGAAATAATTTTTCTGAATTGCTTTCAGTATAACTGATCCAAACGATCGGGCAGGGGTCGAAGTTCAAATCATGGAGTTTGGACAGACGCCAAAACAGCTTTTCACATTTCCTCATCCTCAGCGCTTCCAGAAGCCACGAATTTCTGTCGACGCTTCTGGTCCCACGTCGACCACGGTTGACGCTTCTTGCAACCAAGAAACCGATGATGGTATATTTCAAGAAATGGATTCACTAGTGCTGTATGAATACTGCATTGACTGCTTAATGCAAATCAAATCACAATCATTTTATTTAGCAGCCAATCAACAGTCATGAAAATATGAAAGTTTGCGAACATGACGAAGTGTGCTCGCATGTAATCACTGTTGTAGTAATACATTCGGTTGCACAGGGAACCCGAAAGGTCAGTTTTCATGTAGTTGCACACCACATTACCTGTGCTCGGTAGTGGAGTGGTTGGTGTACTGGACTTAATCGATGGGTCAGAGATTCAAATCCCGGCCAGGGCAGAAATTTGGTTAGAGATTTTAGCTCCACATGTGGTGCCTATGGCAACGCGACTATTCTGACTAGAGGCTGACTGTAGGCCGTCAATGGGAAGATCGCTGCTGGTGAAGGGGCCTGGCCACCTGCACGCGTATGCTGAGGCTAAGAAAATGAAGTCGTCATTGATTCATACTCTTCGTTTCCTCAGCTTAAGGATCTGCTGTTCTTACATGACTGCGTTATCGGTTGAAATTCTCTTAGTTTCCAGTACTCAAAGGAAAATTTTCTATTTGTCGGTTGTTAAAAAAACTTATGATTTGCCAGCGATCTTCGAAAATAATTTTTTACGTTTTCCAGTAACCGAACAGAAAGAGGTCGAAGATGACGGTGACGTTAATCTGCGGATCTGCAAAGAACACAATCTACATAAAGAGTTAGTTTTCACGATCGTCATTTCCCGTGTCATCACCGAAGTCATTGATTCATTCATTTTGAGGATTTATATAGCACCTTTTCAAGGTTACTACTCAGGAGCGCTCACCGCCCAACCTAGGTGAACGAGGAGAGTTTTAAGATTGTCATAGAACTTGTTGGGAGAAACGCTTGGCAGCAGGGACAAGTATGGAGGTTGTCCACTCCAGGCCACAAGACCAGCAACAGAGAAAGCGCGTTGCTGCCTGGTAAAAGTATGCGCGTAGGGGACAAGAAGTTCGCCATGCACACAGTGCAGTAAAAGGAACGGTGGGTCCAAAACTCGAAAACACTGAGGCACCGAATCCACCACTGCACCCCACAGAAAGAACAGCAGAACTCCCTGAGATTGGCAGGGGCCAAATCAAGGAGGCAGCACCACACTAGTGTGGCATTAACATCATCAGAAGAAGCGTCATCATCATCATCTTCAGCTTCATCATCATCATCTTCAGCATTATCATCGTTTGATGGAATTTGCATTTGTGGTATTCTTTCCATTTTTGTTTGCAATTTTTATTTGGAAAATGTCTTCGATGCCTCCATATGTGTTGGCTTTTTTATCCACAGCACCGTAACTGACGTCAGATGGATTGCAGAAGGTCAAAAGATCATCTCTACATCACAAGGTAAACTGCAAATCTGGATGCTTTGCATCAAGTGTTTGTAACCTAAGTCTCGCACAGACCTGAATATGCGGATTCGATCTTATGTAAGTAAGATAGCAGTGAATTTTGTAACATGTCCTGTGTTGTGACTGAATGAGTAAAGTGGCAATCAGTGTAGTCCTATACCTTCCTGTCAAGGTGAGCATCTGTGTATACTTGGACTTAGGCCCCAAAAAATAATGTTGTGTTTCCGGTAACCCGACCGACCCTCTTTTATTGCCGCGACTCAAATAATTTTGTAAAATATTTTTTATTTAAAAAAAAAAATTTAATAAAAAAAAAATTTTAATAAAAAAATTTTTAAAAAAAATTTTGCAATTTTTTTATTGACATAATACGGTGGCATTGCCTTCCGTATAGAGTTGGTTCTTAGGCCAAAAAATTTTGTGTTCCGGTAACCCGACCAACTACTTTTATTGCCGTGACTCGGAAAATTTTGGGGATTTTTTTTATTTACAGTGACATTGCCTTAGAGTTTCACGCCTGCCTAACTACTTCCTGGTTGCCAGTCTTGAGAAACCTCTAGCCTTATCATTCTCACTTGAGCCACCTCTAATGGTGACTTGGGAAAATAAATCTAGCAACCTCTAGGTGTAACTAGTCACTGGCTCGGCCAGTCTGGAATGACCCCTAGCAGTGATGTTCTGTTCGTACTCATCTTCCCCTTCCCTTCCCACTTTATCTTACCAGAAAAGATGTCAACAAAATGAAATTATCAGAATTGTTTTCTAGAGCAATTTTAGGTACAGACAGTCGGGAAATAGGCAGTTTATACTTGCTTAGAACACGTACTTTGTTACAGCGTGTACCTTTATGCAAAAAAGAGTAGTTGGGTATAATTTTTCGGATAGTCACTGTATAAAAATATTTTACCAAAATAAAAATATTTTTCGACCTACCTACCCAATTTTTAAGAGCTCTGTTACCGGAAACACAGCATTATTTTTTTTGGCCTTATGCGAAATTGCCAATGTATTATCTGAGAGTTACTTTAAAATGAGAGTGCTATAATGAGTATTCAGATGCATAAGTAAGTAAGCAAGTTAGCAGTGCATGTGTTTCTAGCCATGTACACTTATTCTAATCTAATCTTATCTTGCATAATGTGCCACTGGAGATTGGTGCTAAGTCAACTGAACTGAAAAATATGTTGCATTACTTTACCAACCTACTGTGTGTATGTGAGTTTAAATCAAAAGTCCTAAATCTAAAATTCTGCACTTCATTCTGTTGCAGAAGAAAATTCTCTGTGACGTATAATGTACGACGTGCATGTATTTTTTGTTTTGTTTAAAAATCGTTTTCACGTTGCTTGAAGTTTGTGTGCAGACGAGAGGAGACAGTGATGCAGATTTTGGTCTTTGTATTTCAGATGGTTTGCTGAAGATATACTCTGTTGGAGAGGATAGGCAATTGCTAAGTTCCAGCATCTGTAACATGGTATGCATTTCTACTGCTAAACTATTTCTATTTCGTATTTGATGGATCACCCTGCAGTTGAGGTTCAGGCCCAAACATACCGTACCTTTATGGTAACTCCGCCACTGGTTGCACTCTGCCAGTGCCAGTCCCAAGATTGGATAAAGGAGGAGGGCATCGCTAATGGTCTTCGTTACCACACAGTGACGTTAGACTGCAATAGCACACACACCTTTATGGTGAGTGAGGTGAGATGAGGTTGTCCAACATTTTATTAAACATCTTTCTTAACATAACAACAACACCATGCATTCTCTTGCAGTGAGCCACCTTCATGCACAATGTTCCTAAGAGCATATTATTCCTGTTAGTGCATGTCCCTGTGAGCATATATTCTGTTCCTACAGGCGTTGATTCGGTTACCCGGTAGGTCTCATTCTTTTATTACTAACGCTTAGGAGAGATGCTGCAGGAGAACTATATATAGTAAGTTTATTGACTCACAATACACATAGAAAATTATGAACATTTATCTGCGTACTCTGATATACACATACGCTTACACATGAGCTGCATACATGATTTACAGACACGGGTCTGCCTGTCATTATTTAAAGTGTCTCAAATTCAATTTCTGTCCAGTGCTTAAGGTTTTCATGATTGTTATTGTTTCAACTGCTTTCATTGTTGTTTCAACTGTTTTTTATTGTTGTTTAAACTGCTTTTTATTGTTGTTTCAGCCACTTTCGTCATTTGAGTTAACGTCAGACGAGAGAAGTGCAATTGTTGGCAGTTGGGATAATCGAATGTAAGAGTTTCTCATTGATTCTTTTGAACCCAGAGGGAAAGTTTCATCTTCTTCGTCGCCGAAAAATATGATGACTTTTTTGTAGTCATTCGTTCAATTTCCAGGAAAAAGATACCATTTTAGCCGCCAAAATAGTTGATGACCTTTTTTTAGTCGTCAGTTCGTCAGTCATCGTAGTCGGGGGGCTTTTCTCTCCCATTGCATTTATTTCATGGCTTGTTGAAACCAAATGAGGGGCCACGTTCCATGCAATTTTTAAATGAGGGAGGCCGTGGCCGGATTGGCCCCCCTGGATCCGCCCCTGAGCGTCGATCATTGCAAAACTTAGTTTTGCCTATCAACTTCGGATGGGAAGCATTGGCTGGAACAACATGTTTGGGCGGGTGTGTGGGTGGGTTGGTGGGGGGGTGGTTGCACGGTGGAGCTAAGTATTATTTGGATTACACAGAGAGCATTTCTGAATGCTCTGGTTGCTTTCTTTTAAGCTTTTAAGGTAGCATTACACAGTTTTTTTTATTGCAAAGGTAATTGCAATATTGGTTGTGGTATAATAGTAATGGTATTAGACAATTTCTAGTGCACCACTTCTGGAGACACTACTCAGAGGCGCTCCCAAGTTGTCCCACAATGAAACGCGTGATTGAGGAAAATGATCTTGAAGTGTCTGCGGAAAAGAAACAGAGAGAGGAGTCGTCAATTTAATGCATCTTACATTAGACATTGTCATGATAGAAATTTCTCGTTTCTAATAATAATAATAAATTAATAATAATAACTGCCTGGTGTTAGTTGCCTGTTAGTTGGTGTGTTAAGGCAATTGTTCTTTTCATTATTAAACTTTTTCCATTCCAACGATCTGTTTAAAATTGCAGCTACATCTATAGTCTGGAGTACGGAAGACTTGTGAACACGGTGTTGGCTCACGACGACGCCGTCTCTCAAGTCTGTCTTTCTAACGATATTCTGCTTTCAAGTTCGTGGGATTCTAACGTCAAGGTCAGCATTACGTTCTTTTGGCTGCTTTTATTAAGAGAGGGGTTTTATGGGGGTTTAGCTTCGCACTACCATCCCAATGGTCCACACAATCGTCCACTCATCAGATGATGTTGGTAGTAATTGGTAGGACGTGGGGGTTGGTGGGGGGGAGGGGGCTGCTGACAGTTAAATTCGACTCCTGTAATAACTTGTGATCATCTGTCGTACTGTGAATCGTGATCATTCTGTGTTGTGGCAGTTTGAATTAAATGAAGATTGTTATTATCTTCATTATTATTATTATTTTTTTGTTGCTGTATTACAAAATCTGATATTTCAAATCAAACTCAGATTGCAGTCCATGTCACTAAAAGATTGGCATGGCCTGAGGGTTAAGATTGATGCTAAAAATTTAAGATTGTTTCATATAATTATACTGCGGTTTGTCAAAATGAATTATTAGTGAAGTCACTAGCATTTTAGTCATGGCTGTCTCCTAGGGTTAGCGGATAGGTCTTTGTGTTTCAGCCTCTGTGATGGCATTGCAGTCGGTAGTACTACCCATGCCTCGTGATGAAGGATCATGCAGAGAATGGTGATGAACTGGTAAAGTTAAGTTGGTTTAATTAGCCATGCAGATTTGAATACAGAGTGATGTGTAATTTTGTGTGGTGTTGGTGTCATTGTCTTTGCAGGTCTGGAAGTTAAGGATTAACAGCAAAGAAACAGTCAGTTTAGACATTCAGGCAAGTTAACCTTTGATCCTATTTCGTTTGTTGAGTCGTCTTCATTATAATGGCCTGGATATCTGTATGGATGATTTAGATGATTTATAGATGACCTGGACAATTATGGATGGTTCAGGGAATGGGATGTACGTATGTATACAATCTGTGTATTTGGTTTGTTTGTATGTGCACTTGTTATAGTACCCATTCACGCTTTCTACTCAGAGGCGCTCCCGACTACAGAGCGGACACTGCATCAGAGTTTCACGCCGAAGCACTGAGTAATTGCGAGTGAAGGACTTGCCCAAGGTCCCTATGCGGCGACTTGAGGCAGATTTGTAATGTGTATATATGCATTGTATGTATGTACATTTGTGTTTTTGGATAGCCATATGTATGTGCACATGCATATGTGTGTTCACTGTGTATATGTGTCTATATATGTATGTTTGCTTGCGTGTGTGTGTTGGTGTACTGCATATTTATGTTTGTATACATGTGGTGTATGTGCTTATGAGATCTGCTAGCACCTTTTAAGGCCAATCTAGTGCAGTGTGAAAGTATACTTGCTATTGTATATTATTATTATTGTTGACTTGTTTATTCAAGGCAGAACTAGAGCACGAGACGGGTGTCAACTGCGTATGTCAGAACACGGACACCAGTTACGTAGTATCTGGAACGAAAGACGGCCATGTGTCCGTCTGGAATCCAGCACATTCCATCTACGCAATCAGAAGTTGGCAAGGTAGCCATTCCCAGTTGTTTGTTTGTTTGTTTGTTTGTATGTGCACTTGTTATAGTGCCCCTTCAAGCTGAACTAGTTGATCCTATTACCAAAGACAGTGTGATATTGTGATCATATGTGTACAAATCTATCTTTCAAAGCTCATGGCCATATATATATATATGTACATGTAAATAGATTTGATCTTATAGTTCCTCCGACTAGAACGGCTATGGCTCAGTCCCGTTCCTTTACATCAACTGGTCTCTCTCTTTGGAATACGCTCTCTCCTTCTACTCGATCTCAACTTCTGACTGGTAATCCCTCCTCCCCATTTTCTTGTCTCAAAGCCAATTTCTTCTCTCGTGACCTTGCGCACTGGGAGCGCCTCTGAACGGTTCACCCTAGTAGAGGCGCTTTATAAATGTTTTTATACAATACAGCACAATACAATATGTTTATATAAATAAGTTTGAAAGATATATATTGTATTTATAAAGTGCCTCTCACAATGTATACCAATCAGAGGTGCTCCCAGTGCGAAAGACCCAGAGGAAAGAAAGTGGTTTTCAGACAGTGAAAAGATGCGCTTCGGGTGCCAGTTAATAAATGAAGAACATGTCAACGTAGAGAGCTGATTCCAAAGTGCAGGATCAATCATGGTAGGGCTCGAGTTTTGGCCAAAGCAGTCCTTGCTCATGGGACAAGGAGATCATATCTGTCATGTGAGTGTATTTAAATTTATGCTGTTGTTGATGATTTGCAGCTCACACGGGACCAGTTCACTCAGTCTGCCTTAGTCAAGGTATGTTGTTGTTGTTGTTAAGGTATGTTGTTGTTGCCATTGTCATTGTTTTTGTTGTTCTCTAAGTCTCTTTTCATAGAAGTTCACTTCCTTCTCATATTGTCTCTTTTCTTTCTCATATTGTCTCTTTTCTTTCTCATATTGTCTCTTTTCTTTCTCATTTAAGTCTCTCTTCTCCTCATTTAAGTCTCTCTTCCTTGTCACTTAAACCTCTCTTCCTTCTCTTTTCTCTTCTCTTTTCTTGTTTTCTTATTAACATTCTTTCTCTGCCGCAGCTAAATGATTATAAATCGATAATTATTAGAGCGTTGTTCCACATTTGATTTTGAACTGAGGGGTATTCTGACAAGGTGGTGTTGATTGAGGTTTGAACTGTCATTGCCTTCAGTATGTTTGGTGCATGAAAGATCTGTATAAGTATATTATATACATATGTATTATATACACATATGTATATATATATATATAGAAAATTATATGTATTTTATATACACATATGTATATTTTATATATGTACTAGCTGAACTACCCGGCGTTGCCTGGGAAATTTCGATTTTTAGTTCCCAGCCACGCCTGACCCCGCTCCAACGCCACCCTGCTCACCTCGCCTCACATCAGCCCCAATCCGGTCCCACTCTGGTCGCCATTCTCACCTCGCCTTCTTCCATCGGGCCCAACCCAGTCCAACCACTTTGAATGCCCAGTGTTGCCCGTGACATTTAGGTTTTCGGTCCAACCCAGCTCACACCCTTTCATGTTTACGCTATATATTCATAATTTTTGCGAAACCGCGTGTCAAAAGATATGCCCTCGGCGAAAAATGAGGTTAAAAATCTATTGGTTCTATTCGTTGAAAACCGATCGGCGAAAATTATTGCGTCTTAAATAGGCTAGTGATACATACGATACGGTATAGATATTAATTAACGGCATAACGCGCTATAATTTTAAAATAGGCCATGACGTAATTAATGTACTGGTCTCAATCATCAATATATCATCGATGGTTTCAATGACTTTTGAAAATATGGTTGAAAGCAAAATGGCGTCTTTATATATAGATATTAGTCCCAGCTTAAACACAGCGTCAGGATTGGGTAGAAAATTTTCAATCTCGGAAAGAGGTAAGATTTTTGGATCGCGAAGCCCGATAGTGTCGTCCAGGGGTGCTAAAAAGTATTTTTGTAAATATTGAGAAAAATCGGTCGGGTGGATAAGAAGAAAATTGGTTCATTAAATTGTTACGACTTGTATTTTATAGGTTTAGATATATAGAAAATTATATGTATTATATACACATAATTATGCAGGGCTGAAAGTGGTTTTGAAAAGTTGCCGGGTCTGACTTTCGCGAGATTTTTGGCTGATTGTCGCCGAAAAAATGTTCCATCTTTTGCCGGCCAAAAATTCTGACGACCTTTTTTTTCAGTCTTCCGACTGAAATGTCGATGAAAAGTCTTTTTTTTCTCTGTCAAAAAAGTAATGTCCTTTTTTTCCTAGCCTGATTTTTGGTAAACAAGCGACCCGTCTGAGACCCGGCAACAGCAGGTCATGAAAATCGATGCCGAGTCACAAACCCGGACCGACCTGGCTCACTTTCAGCCCTGCACATATGTAAGATGCATATATTAATTAATGCTCTGGGTTGTCATGTATCAAATTCTAGTGATGTTGGATGTGTGTGAATTCGGTCGTAGATTTTCGGCAGATAGTTTCCTGTGGTGGGGATGGTGTTCTCAAACTCTTTGATGTGAACACTATGACAGAAATCTTCTCCAAGAACGTCAACAGTGAGCTAAGGTTGCAACGCACAGATCTTCTGTGATTTCACTTTATTTCATTCAAAGCTTTGAAACATATGAAATAACTAATCCTTGCTCTGCTCATAGTGTCATCTTTTCTAGGTTTTAAAATTTTTACGAGTTAAACTAGTGACTGACATTGAGTAAATCGCATACGTTATCTGTTCTTCACCGTTATCTGCAGGTCATAAAAACATTTGTCAAAAACATGTCCTGATTCTGAAAACCGTGCGTCTGCATAGCACGCTTTTGAAGCAATCTGTAATTTTCATATTGTTAGTTAGATAGCAAGTAGCAAACAGCATTTACCGTAATGTACAACTGAATATGCTCTCACATGTCATAGATTTGTATACTTGCTTCACTGTCTCAAAACCACTTTCTTTTCTCTGGGTCTTTTGCACTGGGAGTGCCTCTGATTGGTCTGCACTGTGAGAGGCACTTTACACATTTATAGATACAATACATTTACAATACAATTATTGATGTAGATTTTTTATAATGACCTTAACCGTGCTCATTTCTCAATAAATTCATTGAGTGAGATCCTTCAACACTGTAACCCAGTGGTTTTCAACCTTTTTCTAGTGACGGAACCCTTCTCAAGCACTCATTTGCTCGCGGAACCCTACGCATTTCACCTGTTCAGTGCACCACGAAATGCATGCAGTTGTCACTTTTAACAATTTGTAATATTTAGTTTTAAATAGTTCAAGACTTTTAATATGCGTTATTTGCACTTCTGCATGGTGCAGTATATAATAATACATCACAAATACATGCCTTATAATTCTATGGAGTCTACGTATATTCCAGCGCACAATGGACTATCAGGGAACAGCATTTCGATAACTATAAAATGGATAAAATATTGAAAATGGAAATATGATGCATTTCAGATCAGCGCAGTGACCAATTAATGTTACATGCATGTTATAAAATACGGTTATTGCGAAATTTGTTCCTGGTTATTTATTATTGCGGGGCAGAGGGACATGGGAATTTCAGCTTCGTTTGAAGGCAGGGGCGGACCCAGGGGGCCAATCCGGCCATGGTCTCCCATTTCAAAAGTGCATAGGACGTGGCCCCCATTTGATTCCAACAACCATTAAATCAATGCAGCGGGAGAGAAAAGTAGGATACGACGACTAGAAAGGTCATAGTATATTGCCAGAGATTACGTCGACCCGATGACCAATGACAAAAAAGAACAAAATTTAATGGTCATCAGTTATTTTGGCAGAAAAAATTGGTATTTTTCCAGACATTTCGACCAAACGACAAAAAAGTCATCAGATTTTTTCTGCAACAATTTTCTCCGAAAATTTTGCCCCCCTCGAAAATTTCTGTATCCGTCCCTGTTTGAAGGCAAGTGCATGCCAAGTTACATCCCTCACTTGAACTAGTGCCTCTGTCACAATAATCGACCGTTTGATTCTTGTTTGACAATGTTAACTGATCAAAGAAGAAGAATTAACCAAAGCATTAGTTCATCTGCAGTGCTCAGCAGATTCTAATGTGGAAGAAATTGTTAAGAATAGATTTTACATTTGAATGGTTAAAAAAGCAATTATAAAAATTGTGTCTGAACGACAGTTGAAGACGCAGGTCATCTATCGATTCCCATATGATAGCCTACGTTTCTTTTAAATAGCAAGACTAATGCGCAGATTCACTTGTGGGATCATCGTTAGCCTATAACCTATGCTGTAGAGCAGCATATAGAAACAGTAACAAAGAGAGCCTATTTACGCAAGAATGACTTAAAGCATTGAAATAATTCGACTGACTGTTAATGCTTTTATGATTTCAGTTGATGTTATAAAGTTTTATATAAAACTGCCGCGGAACCCCTGGCCGACGCCCGCGGAACCCTGGGGTTCCGCGGAACCCCGGTTGAAAATCACTGCTGTAACCCATATGAATGGTTACCTCACTATTTAAGGTACTCATATACAGGCCATGCCATGGGGGACACTAAAACAGCACAAAATTGGTGTGTGAAATGGAGCATCTTTGACGTACACTGACTGGGGGAAGAGAAGAATTTTTATGCATTTACAGTTTAATGATTCTTTTGGTTTGAAGCTGGAATTGACACGCTTCAGACCCTTTTTGGAAGTTTCTTTAGTGCCTGAATGATAATAATAATAATAATAATAAAATAAGACAATTTATATAGCGCCATAGCTCAGCCGAGGCCGAAGGAAAGGGTGCTGTACACGAGTTCAAAAGTTACTGGCAATGATTTGAGTCTGCATGTCTGTCTGTGAGCAGGTGTGCTGCTTGGTGGTGCGATCAACGCGTTGTGACCGGTGGTTGTGATGGTACGTTGCTCGTCTGGGACTTGGTTCGAGGAAATGTTCTTCAGACGGTTACAGGCGCACATCAAGGTCTGCATATATCTCCACTGTATTGTTTTAATAACAATAAAGTCTTTTTGTTGTCCATTGTTATAGCACTATTATTATTATTATTGTTGCTATTATTATTATTGCTATTATTATTGTTATTATTATTATTACTGCTATTATTGCTATTATTATTTTTATTATTTACCATTATTATTACTATTATTATTATTGTTACTATTATTATTATTGTTATTATTACTATTATTATTATTACTATTATTATTATATACTATTATTATTGTTATTATTATTATTACTATTACTATTATTATTGCTATTTTTATTATTAATACTATTATTATTATTTTTATTATTAATACTATTATTATTATTATTATTATTATATACTATTATTATTGTTATTATTATTATTACTATTATTATTATTGCTATTTTTATTATTACTATTATTATTATTGCTATTCTTATTGTGCCCATTACATCAATCAATGGAATCTGATCAGAATCTTAAGCATCATCTTTGATCTTAATTCAGGTGAGATGAGATTTTCTATTGGGGCACATTAATAAGCAGGTTCGACATCTCATAAATCACGTCTACTAGAGTTATTGTTGTGGTAAACACGAAAAATATTAATGTTTGAGAAGAAATTAAAAATCTTGAGTTTACTGATTTATTGTAACTGACAAAACTTCGTAAACTTAAGACTTGTGCGTTGCGTGCTCACAATTTGGTAGAATTGACTTTTAGTGACGTGCACACGACATAACAATTCCGCCGATATTGTCAGCCACGTTACCTCTTACATATGCTTTGTTTTGATTAGGTGCCATTTCTTGTCTTCACGTTGGATCCGATCGACGATTTTGCTCCGGGGGAAACGATCGGATTGTAAAGCTCTGGTCAAAGTAATCGCTTGATGACGATGATGATGTTGCGGACGTTGTTGTTGTGGCCAAATTCTTCTCAGAAATTAGTCGTATTTATTGAACAATGTCTAGCATTATTAAATACTGCATATTACAAAATGTTCAAATCGAATGGTCAGGATGATGCTTTTGATAAATGGCTTTTTGTTTGCAAGTCTTAGAAACGATGTTTGTTAAGATTTCCGATTTTATCGTCGGTGGTACTAGTTTTGTTTGATGTATATTGAGGGCTAGAAATATACTCCATTTTAGACAGATTGGTGTGCCTGAATAATTTGAGTCTGCGTGACATGGACCACATGGTATGTCTTTCTGTGAGCAGGTGTGCTGTAACTTGTGCGTTTGCGTGGATCACATTACTTGCCAATGAACTATCGATTGCCTGAAACCCAATCTTTTGTTTTCATGAAGCAGCTTCTTGCGCCCCAGCTGGATCATAGTCTGAGTCAGTTGCACCCCGAGCTGAAGCATTGTCTAACACTCTTAAGACATTTCAATGAAGTTTGATTAGAATTCTCCCTAATATCGATCTGTCACTTCTACGGTGAATTCGTCGTGTCGGAAGACGGGTTTTCTTGGTGGAGGGTTCGATGGTGGAGGAGCAATATCTGGGTCGTCTTTGCTTCTTTTCGACGTCTGCACTGGCTTCCATTCTTCTTTGTTTATGGCCGCCTGTAAATGCAACAGTAAAAAACTCAAATCAATATTAATTGTTGATGATGATGATGATGATGATGGTGATGATATATTGGCTTTTACACACCTGGGGATGAGATGAGTGTAGGATTCCTACTTCCAGCTGCTGCATGCTGCTACTGCTACCACTACTACTACCACTATTAATACTACTACTATGCCTACTACTACTGCTACTATACCTACTACTACTAGGCCTGCTACTACTGCTGCTACTGCTACGACTAGTACGACTACTATGTGTGTGTATATATATAGGCCTATTCTATATGTATAGGCCTACTACTATATACCACGAGTCCACGACCAGTCGACCACCACTGTATTATCGAAAAGCGATTTTGTTTTACTGACCGCCAAATAAATGAGGCTTGATATAGCGAGGCACGCTCCACCGAGAATCGTCGGCAGAAGAAAACAACTCGGAACACTAACACTAGAAAAGAAACAAGTAACAATCAGAACAACACTTGACGCAGTAGTAAGTAAGTAGCTATTGTATTGTATAAAAACATTTATAAAGCGCCTCTACTAGGGTGAACCGTTCAGAGGCGCTCCCAGTGCGCAAGGCCACGAGAGAAAAAATAGGTTTTAAGAAAAGAAAACGAGGAGAAGGGATTACCTGTCAGAAGTTGAGATCGAGTAGAAGGAGAGAGCGTATTCCAAAGAGGGGCCAATTGATGTAAAGGAACGGGACTGAGCCATAGCCGTTCTAGTAGGAGGTAGTAGAAGTTCAAATCTGTTTAAAGAGCGGAGTGGACGATGCGAGGAGGCTGAAACTGGCCTGCGAATTCCATTGGTTAGATATTTTGGAGCAAGACCCCGTTGTGCTTTAGAGACCAAAATGAGAATTTTGAACTGAATGCGCGCAGTTAGAGGAAGCCAATGGAGCTGCTCAAACATAAAAGTAGAGATATGAGAGTAGCGTGGAAGGCGTGCAATTAATCTGGCGGCCGCATTAAGGACCGACTGCAAAGGTGAGAGTCTAACCTTGGGAAGACCAATTAGAAGAGAATTACAGTAGTCAATTCTGGAGCAAATGAAAGCATGGACCAAAGTGGTAAAAACAGAAAGCGAAACAGAACGCCGAACTGCCCTTAGACGCCTTAAATGAAAATATGAGGAGCGTGTAAGATTAGATATATGGTCTTTAAATGAAAGGGAACTATCTAGAGTAACACCCAGATCACGAACAGTTGAGGAAAAGGTATATAGTGAGGAAATAATTCAGAGAGGAGAACAAAATCAATTTTCAAAAGCTGCTGAGGTGTGCCGAACCAAATAAACTGAGTTTTGGAGGCATTAAGAGAGACGATTTGATGACATCCAGGAGTGTAGGGAATGTGAGAGAGACTGGATGCGTTCAACTAAAAGTAGCTGGGATGAAGGAGACCCATGGACATATGCTTGCACATCATCTGCAAAGAGATGACCGGCTGTTCCAGAGAGTGGGAAAAGAGAGGGGATGTCGGCCGTATATAGAATAAAGAGCAGAGGACCCAAGAGCCTTGGGGAACTCCCAGCTTAACATGAATCCATTTGGTTCTGGATTCACCCGAGATAACCATGTGGGTACGGTCAGACAAATATGAACGGAACCAGCAGATCGAGGGGCAGTCCCTGTAATCCATAGGAAGTCTCAAGACGCTGGAGAAGAATGTTGTGGTCAACCATATCAAAAGCTGCAGAAACATCATAAAGAGCAAGGAGTGAGAGTTCAGACCTGTCGACAGCAGAATAGATTTCAGAGAGAAGAGAGAGAAGAGCAGTTTCCGTTGAGTGATGAGCCCTAAAACCAGATTGATTTGGAGGAAGAAGACCAGACTGTTCAAGATAGGGGAGGAGCTGGAGGGAAACTATATAGGCGCTCAAGAGTCTTGGATAAGAACGATAGATTGGAAATAGGTCGGTAGTTTTTAGTTTTTACTGTACTTTCAGTTTAACGACATTGTGTGATAAGGATCTATAGATCATTAGCATCGCCCCCCTCCTCCTTCATCCACACTTTGGACTGGCACTGCCGAATTGCGAACAGTGACGCCGAATCCCTTATTAGGTATATATTATGTGTGTATGTATATATATGTTATGTATATATATATATTAAATATATATATAATATGTACATGTACGAGGCGCGGTGGTGTACACGTAGTGGTGGCGTCATTGCCTTGAAGCCGGAAGGTTCGAGGTTCGAATCCACCTCGCCGCGTAAGGACCTTGGGCAAGTCCTTCACTCGCAATTGCTCAGCGCTTCGGCGTGAAACTCCGATGCAGTGTCCGCTCTGCATTCGGGAGCGCCTCTGAGTAGAGAGAGAGAGCTTGAAGGGGCGCTATAACAAGTGCACATACATACATACATATATTATATTATATATACTATATATTATGTATATATAATAAACAAATTATATTAAATAAACAACCGCGATTTGATTGCTGGATATTTTAATCGTTCTATGCTGAAAATACACATAATTATTAGAAGAGAAAGAAATAAAGAAGGACTTAAGGGAAAAAAGGAAAGAAAGAAAGATATAGCTCTCTTTCTCTCTAAGACACCTTCATAATGGTTGTATCTGGCGCTATAAGTTCAAGCATAAGAATTCTAGAATGTAGTAGAAGTATTTGCAGTTTAACGTCACTGTGTGGTAACAAAGACCATTAGCGACGCCCTCCTCCTTTATCCAGGCTAGGGGCTGGCACTTGCAGAGGGGTGGCAGAATGTGTAGGCGTATATATATAGGCCCATACAGAGCGTATACGACAAAAATGCAGGCGGACGTTCGCTAAGAAAATGAGCGTGACTATAGTTAATTAGGCTATTGTAGCTTTGATCATTATGAAAGAAGTTAGGCCTAATGAACTTTAAAGTCGTCGATCAAGTACGGCCTTTGTAGACAACATAGCCTTATAGGTTTATATAATACTAGATGTGTTACCCGGCGTTGCCCGGGAAATTTAGGGTTTTAAACACTACTCCACTGTGGTACTCATCGTTGACCGCTAAATTTCGGGTTTTCGCCAACCTTCCACCCCACCCCACTTCCCCCCAAAGCCAAACGTGACCCTCCGCTGCGGGGCGCTATGGAAATTATTACTGGGCGGGTATGACGTCATGCGGACTGTAGACTCTTTACTAAAGCGCTAGCGTGAGCGATTATTGATGAAATAAGTCTTAAAACGCTAATAACTCTGGTTTTAAATTGAATTAAAAGCTGAAAATAGTTGCGTTGACCTTATAATTTGGGTAAGAATCAATTGCAAAATTTTTGGTAAACCGACGCGGTTTCATTTCCGAGCCTATTTTGTTACGAAGAGTCAAAATCCGTGCAAACAAACAGACATATGGAAAGGGACAAACTTTCGGAATTATAATATAAGATATAGGATGTTGCTGAGCAATGGATTATTGGGTCTACTGATTATTTCGTACGATTACGACAAGAACAAGACAAAAACATGCAAGAGATTTTCAGACATAGCACTAAAAACTAAAAACGTGTCACTTACGCGAGCATTATGAAGGTTCTAACGTAGTAGTTTTTTAGCGGTCGGATATTCTTCACTACGACCGTTAAACGGGTCTGAAAGCTACAGTTAACAATTAAACATATTCATACAATGTCATGCATAAAATTCATTCATAAAATACATGCAAATAACAGGGGAGGATGAGGCATAGCGGGATACCGAGGCATAACGGCAAACTTGAATACAGTAATATATTAGGCTATTGTTACTTAAACTTTTACTAAACCATACTTTCTAAGTTCTACCAGAAGTAGAAACATCATCCAAGATAAGGGATTATTGGCCTACACAGGCCTAAAGGAAATTGTGATTTCGACGCATCGAGTTCATCTTGGACCTAGGCCTATATAATTATGCTAACCAAAATCCGAATCTGACAATGTCTCACAAATCGAGGAGGAAGGCCGCATCGAGAGTGGATGGTTGGATGACATTGACGATTTATATAGCAACAATAATAATTATTAATTACAACGTAGGCTACAATTAACGGCGATGTAGAAGTTGTAAAAGATTCGTATTGGAAAGGCAAATGCGGCTTTTGGAAGGCTAGAGAAGATATGGAAGAGCAATGGATGTAGCCTGAAGATTAAGATCCAATTATATGAGGTTATAACGTTGAGCACACTCCTATATGGCGCTGAGACGTGGCCAATGACGGTGGCAAATGGAAAGCGACTGGAGGCGGCACATCATAGGTGGCTGAGGCGAATATTACACATCTCATGGAGAGATAAAATAACAAATAAAAGCATCAGAGAAAAGGACTGGACTGTCTGGACAGGAAAAATGGAGTTTAACATCAGAAAGAGGCGACTGAAGTGGATGGGGCATGTATCAAGAATGGGGCAAGAGAGGAGAGCAAAACAAGTAACAATTTGGGCTCCAGAGGGCAAGCGTGGTAGAGGGAGGCCAAGGAAGAACTGGATATATATAGACCATTCGAGAGGATTTGCAGGGTCTGGAGATGACGTGGAACGATGCTGTGGAAGTGGCGAGGAACAGAGTGGAATGGAGAAACTGCATTGCCCGATGTGCAGAGCTGCACGGGAAGGACTAAGGTCTAAGGTAAGAAGTTGTACGGTCATGACATCACTGAGCGCTTCTGAGTAGATACTCTTGAAGAAGCGCTATAATTATAAATGTCTGAAATGAATCACTGACCTTCGTTGCACGGTTCGTTTTCCGTTCGATCGCGTTCCTCTTGGCCACTCCATTAGAAATACGATGAACGATGCAGGTCTGGAAGTTAATGGGTTAAGAATCAAACGAACGAGTCAAATTAAAGCTGCACTGGCATCCGCATCATATAGGGCAAGTAGGCCTAGGGTGACCCACTATAGCCTACCTATCCATAACAGTGTAGGCCTACATGTACGTGTATACGTGCTACAGAGGAGCAACTCACTTGGACTGTCAGGACTGAGCAGATTATTAGCGTCCAAATGGCTACAGAGCTGACTATACCTATATATCACCTACACGTTTTGCAATAATCTTAGACATTGAAGTGACGTTAGCTATAGGTCAATGCCTATAATTATAAACCCTTGTAGGGTCTATAGCTAGACGGAGCACCCCCGGCTGCGTATACATGATCAGCGAGATGATCGATCGTTTCTGTGAAGACTGCTTCACAAAGATCGATAGCCGATGCAGAGTAGAGTGACGACAGATCTATCGATTTCTGGATGAGGAACAGAGGACGAGGATTGATCCAGCCCCTATGATCTAGGTGGAGAGGAGAGGATCAGGCGACGAAGGTCAAGCTTATAGGCCCTTGATCTCTCGGAAAATCTATAGGTCAGGAAGGTAGCAGTTAGCCTAATAATATTCGTTTTATTGAAAAACCAGTCGACATAACGCGACAGTTAACAAGCACACAGGAGCAGCAAATAAAGTCTAGTAAACGTTTGTGCAGATAAACGTTCAGGCGGTTGATTAGATTAGAAAGGAAGATTGTACTCCAGATGTAGGCCTATAGGCATATAGACTAAACAAGATTATATCATGTTGCATGCATATAATTATATTTAGGAGTATTGTATTTGTAAATAATATTTATATGGCGCCTCTCAAAGAATGAGAATAGGCAATATACATAGGCGCTCTCAGCAGGAAACTCCGGGTGAAAATAAATGCACATAGAAAAGAATGAGAGACAGCTGAGGAAAAACCAGTCATTGGTTTAGCTACTATAGTGCGGGATGAAGCTCATCAATAGGCCTATACAAAATCTTATATAAATTATATAAAATTATATAGGCCTATATTCAATTATTTATATGAAGGATACATGACGGCAGCCGCGAATTGCCAGTTGTCAAACATTCCAGCCACGCCAAGAATGCCTCCGAAGAACAAAACTGAAAGAGAAAGCATATCAAAATTGTGTTACGCATTAATTGTAGCTGTAATACAAATGTGAATTATGTAATGCAACGCAAAACATGTGTAGACTCTATTATAGAACCACGCAGAATTTATTAGGCCGATACGAGGCTCAGAGTCGCCCCCTCGTCACTTTGATTTATATCCCTGTAGTGTTTCAATCGTGTATTTCAGATATAGGTCCATGGCCGGGCTGCTACAGTAGTCGAGGGTATACGCTACACTCCATGGCACACCGGTATACGGCCGTCCTGGAATCGGGAGCACTTCTGAGTAGTTTCCTAGAAGAGGTGTTATATAAATACTTGAATGAATGAATGAATGAATGAATGGATGAATGAATGAATGAATGAATGAATGAATGAATGAATGAATGAATGAATATAGCGTACAGAGTGTAGGTTACGTATCACCCGATTCACCTCAGAAATATGGCCTGCAGACATGCATAGGAAACTATCTATGTCTATACTGACTCTACTCGTCTCTAATTTTGCCAATACTGTCCTGGATAGGCTTACAAGTGTAGGCCTATTGGCAAATAAATATATGGGCTTATCGATAATAATCGATGCGTACAGGGCCGTAAATCCCGGGGAGGGAAGGGAAGGAATTCCCTCCTCACTTTTCAACCTGGGGAGGGACCGTGAAGAAATTCCCTCCCCACAATTTCTCTCAGCTGTGTCACAATGTTAAGGTCTGTAAGCTGTAGGCGACTGCACATTGCACAATCGAATCGTAGATACTTGGAAACTTGCTCTGTGAGATTAAAAGCTAGCGCTACAAGAGGTGTAAATGCATCCATTGAAATTTGAAAGATAGATCTCTTCATTAATACAATGGGTAAGGAATTTATGAAGTGACAAGTACGCCCAATATAAGCCCTATGATCTTGCAAGACTGCAGGGAGATATATCGGCCATGCAGCGAGAAGACAGATAATGACTGTATATAATATATATATATACATATGTATATACAACAATACTGTATGTATATATATATAGGCTCTATCCATAGTAAGATCTTATCTTCAGCCCTTGGCTGCTTGAAGTCTTTCTTTTCCTGGGGGGCTGTCACGCTGAGAGCGCCTCTGAATAGCTAGTACTGTAATATGCGCTTTATGAATTCTCATATAGGCTACAATACAACACAACACACACATATAATTCATGCATACATAACATGTAGGCCTATACACTATACAAGTACATAATAGAGCAATCATATTGGGAGTGTGGGCTCTCAGATTTGAAAGAAGTACTGAGAGCAGTTCACCTTGAGTCCATGCAAATAATGCTCATGCATGTCAGCAGTAGGCTATATAAATTTATGAAGGGCTAGACCCAGATTCCGTTATGGTTAATGTTTCGTACGCATTATAACCTATAATGGCATATATATCCTAGTGTCAAATAAACTTCAGCACGAGGTCGAATTGTAAAAAATTGGATGTCATACTATAATTAATATGCACCCATGATCATGAGAAGTTGGGGTGTGCAAAGAATATGCAGCCCTATACATTGGCGGTGCCAGAGGGCTAGAGGGAGCTAAGCTCCACAAAATTAAGGTCATCAAGCTTTTTTATATACGGTAAGGAAAATAAAATATCTTCATGAGATTTGAACCAATTGAATGACTGAAAAGTGAATAAAAAAGGTGGTCAGAAATTTTGACAAATGAAAATGGAAAATTTCCTCCGCGATTCGTCCCCTCAACTTCTGGACCAAGTCTCCAACCATGGGCTTCAGCCCCCCCCAAACTGAAATCCTAGCTAACGGTTAAACCACCAATGTCGATTAGCAGGTATATATACTTACTGATGGAGCTGATGACTGCCTGTTCATTCGCCCATAATCCAAGCTCCATTGTACCCGCATCACTCTTCCGACCCGGTTGCTTTTTTAGCGCCGGGGGTACAAGCCTCGTCTCTGTCGTTGCCATGGTACCGTATCAATCGAGTCTCTTCTAGGCTTCTTCTCAACACTCCACCAGAAACTGTAACGTAGGCTACGTTGTTTCTAACTGACAACAGTCGCTAACGATATAACTAATCGCCACTTTATATCTGACTAATGCTATGCCTAAAAATTTAACTGCAGTCTATATCTTGTAGGCTATAGCCTATTAGGCCCTATAGAACCTACAGTACGCCCACGAGTCACTCATACGACGGGAAAACCGGTGAAGCACAGTGTAATTACATCTCTGCACAAAGGTGAAATAAGCCTATTGGCTGTAGGCCTGGGTATACCGTATAGGCCTAGGCCTATAATTATGTCTCACCTCGTTACAAGTTCTCATGTATGGACTTAATACAGGCCGTTGCCTGCATTTGTGTTGTCTCGTGGCCTAAGAACCATTTTTAAACAGAACAATTAATTATACACTCATTCGGTGAGTACCGTATTCGATATAAGCATTGGAAAACCAGAGCACGTTAGACTGCACGTAGGACTGTAATTATGCCTATAATAATATTATGGCTTACAGAGGCGGATCCAGGATTTCTGGTTAGGGGGGCGTAAATACTAACAATCCAATCCTGTAAATATATATATAGCCTATATATATATATGAAATTAGATCACGCAACACTATAATGATCTTTTTTATAGAAAATGTTATGGAACTTAAAAAAATATATAGTTTCTCATATAAAACCACTGGTCTCCACTCAGTGTTTAATCTATAGTTCCCGTCCTCTGGGAGGGAATTCAGGTTTCTGGGGGGGAGACAATTGAGCGTCCGAAGGACGCTCGTGAGGCGCGTAGCGCCGAGACTGGGAGGGGGAGGGGTATGGGGAGGGGGATGTGCCCCTCCCCACTAGAAACTTTTTGAATTTCCACATTGCAATGGCAGCATTTTAAGGTGTCATCTTAGCAAAATAGCTGTACTTTTCAGTGACCAATTAGAAACTTTTTGAATTTCTACATTGCAATGGCAGCATTTTAAGGTGTCATCTTAACAAAATAGCTCTAGGCCTACTTTTTCAGTGACCCATCAGAAACTTTTGAATTTCCACATTGCAATGGCAGCATTTTAAGGTGTCATCTTAGCAAAATAGCTGTACTTTTCATTGACCAATTAGAAACTTTTTGAATTTCCACATTGCAATGGCAGCATTTTAAGGTGTCATCTTAGCAAAATAGCTGTACTTTTTAAGTGACCCATTAGAAAATTTTTGAAATTCCACATTGCAATGGCAGCATTTTAGGGTGTCATCTTAGCAAAATAGCTGTACTTTTTCATTGACCCATTAGAAACTTTTTGGATTTCCACATTGCAATGACTGCATTTTAAGGTGTCATCTTAACATCAAAGACCTTAAAGTTACACTTTAAGGTCTTTGTTAACATGATAGCATCATATATTAGGCCTATATAGTAGTAAATAATGTCATTTTAATCATATAATAATAAATAATATCACGGTATATTATAACACTTCATATAAAACAAAGATGAAAACAGTAACTAAAAACCAATATCATTTCGTCAAATTTTTCTGGGGGGAATGTCAATCCTAGGGGGGAACTTCCCCCCAGAGACGTCTAGATTAAACACTGGTCTCCACTGAAGGTTAACAGTGAAACGATTATAAATCAGTTATCGGTTTCAACATTTGCTGCAGGTTTAGGGGGGCGTACGCCGGCTCCGCCCCCCTCTAAATCCGCGCCTGGCTTAATGTATTAGAGACAGACGTACACACAAAGACGCAGGCACACAGAAAACACACAGGCACACAGACACACATAATTTTATAATTTATAGGACCTAGGCCTATATACAGGTCCTACGACAGTCAGACACATAAACCTACAAACACAGATAGGCGGCATAGGCCTAGAATCGCAAGACCTTCTGATTAGTGCCTTAACTATTATCCGATCTATTTTTTCGACATTAATTAAACACGAATACAGACGAATCTGTACTTAACCTCAGATGATCATGATAGACTATACTAATGATAAACAGAGCGAAACTGAGAAACTTAAATTTTTATGAACCGCTATGAAAAGTAGGCCTACTCATGTTCTCAATTTCCTACTTCGCGCGTTTCCAAGTTCTTGCGAAAAATATTAACCGTGGCCATTTATTGCTTTCAATGCTTCCCCCCCCCATGCAAAAATACCTGCGTGTGCCCGTCACATTATCCGAAGCTAATTCTTATAGGTATAACCCTGCAGAGCGCATGCAATGACACACAGGTAGGCCTATACCCTAGCTATGCCTATAGCGCATGGCTGGCCTATGATGAGTTTATTTCTAGTAAACTGCGTCAATAGTAGGGCCTACATTGTCATCTGAGACTGTAAATTTTACGGGCCTATGAACCAGTGCAACGGTATAAGCCTATGCTGACTGACAGGTTGTAGGCTAGCTATTGCTATTTTGTGTACTGAATTAACTCTGTGCCAAATCTAAATGCGGACGTCCGCATTAGGTTGCACACGACTTCCCCGTGTCACCTATAATCTGGAATTCTGGATGAACCCTCCATCTCGCCTCAAACAGATCGCAACATTTAATTAATGTGATCGCAAATGTGATCACAGGAAATCCATTCATGTTGAATGACCACACAACGTACTTAGCATCAAAGTCATAAATAAATGTAGGAACTGTTGGCCTATACGTGTGTGTATAGGCCTAACTTAAGGTGCCGTAGTAACTAGGTCTCGACCCTGCTCCGTTTTCAATGAATTAATCGGGACCATATCAGATCTTGACCAAAGCCTATCTTTTGAATGGGAACCACGTCCAAGTTTTAAATCTATGGGGGGAAAACCATCATCGGGGGTGTCGAACTTGTGTAAGCCTAGGTACGCCTACACGCATGCAGATGTCAGAAAATGGCAATATATTCCAAAACAGACCCATAATATTATATATGCATGACCTAATACAGGTCTACACCTACGTAATTATAGGCGTATACCAGTAGCGGCGCTAGGGGGGCTGGGGGGCTAAGCCCCCCTAAAAAAGGCCATCTTTTTTTTGGCCATGTAAAAATTAAATATTTGGACGATTCACCCCTTTTAGCCCCCCCCCCCAAAAAAAATGAAGCGCAAGGCTGAAGATTTTGGTCAATGACTAAAAAAAAGAGGTCGTCAGAAATTTTGGCGGCGGGCGGAAAATTTTTCCCCGAAAATCCAGCCCCCCCAAAACGAAAATCCTGGCGCCGCCACTGGCGTATACGTATACGACAACTCTGGGGAAATACCTATAAGACTATACGAATTAATATTGGTACACATTTCGGAACTTCAACCCACTTCCGGTCAGCTGACAGTCAAGCAAGATGACGATCGACTAGCCTAACTATACCTACGGGACATTCCACAGAAGAAAACAACCAAACTTCCGCTTTTCGTTTAGCACTCTTGCAGAAGATCAATTAACTTGGAACGCGCCATGCATGACGACGCCATGCATGACGATATTGCCTTCTACACAGACACTTAGACCCAAAGCCTACTCGAGTAGGCCTACAGTTCAATGGTTTTAGGTCTATGCTACTACTTACGCAGCAGATATTTTTAATCAAATATTCAGACGCATCATTTTGCTGTGATTATGTTAAGCGCGATAGTGTAGCATATAGTGGTGGTTATTTATTTATTTCTCCATTTCCATATATCACCCTTTCAAGGTTAGCGTACGTGTGCTGGACAACCAATCAAGAGGTCATAGGGATTGAAATCCCCGCAGGACAGAAATTTCTTTGGAGATTTCTGCCTCATATTCGCCTCAAGCTGACTCCGTTTTGAGAACACTGTCGATGGAAAGACGAGACGACAGGGGAGAGGACTAGAAGCATGCCCTCGAATGAAGACGACTGCCGAGGTTAAGAAAAGAAAGTCGTCAACACTTCATACCCACGGGTGCCTCGATCCTCTCAGGCTAGAATCGCTCGATCAAAAGGACTGCTCTTCTTCTTCTCCTTATTCTCCTCCTCCTCCTCCTCCTATGGCCGCATAAATCAATTAACCCACTTGAAGATAAATCTCGTTCAATTGTTTATTTGCTCTGCGTTTAAGAGCAAAAATAATACGAGCCACGTAGGTCCATTAGCCTGTATAGTATAGGCATAGGCGCACGGGACATTGCGGCAGTGTGGGGGGGCCAAAAAATTGTTGCCCGAAAAACCTGACGACCTTTTTTTTAGCCATCCGCCCAAAATTCTTGGGATTTTCCGGTCCGAAAAATGTAACGACCTTTTTTTTAAAGTCATGAGCCTTAAATTCTTTGGTTTTTCCCGTCCGAAAAATCTGGCGACCTTTTTTTACCTCTGCGTACCCGAAAAAATCCTCCCGTACCTGTTTTGCCCGAAAAAATTTCCGAAATTTTTTGGCCCGTCCATGCCTCGTTTGCCCGAAAAACACATTTGCCCGAAATTTGGGGGGGGGGGGGCATTTGCCCCCTCTGGACCCCCGCCTCGTACGCCTAGGAGTATAGGCCTATAGGCTACGTCTGCAATAGAGACAGTTTTCGAGAAACGCAAGTGCCGCGTCTCAAGCCTTCTTCCGCAATGTTTCTGAGAATCGCATTAGCCTCATAATAGCTAGACGCTCCTATCTTAAAGTTCTTAGAAGTCTCGATCTGAGAACTTTGATCAGCAGAACATTAATATATAGCAGCATGAATATTAAGCAGAAACTTAAGCATCGTAATAAATGTGATTTATATATATATATGTATGTATATATATATGTATATATATATGTATATGTTGCCCAATTTTGACCAGGTTCCCCAACAGATAATAATCATATTAATCATTGTATTGCTGAGGTTTCACTTCAGCCAACCATCGATAAAATTTTGAGAAAGATAATTAAAAAGATAATTTAATTATTACTCTACAGTACAGGCTACTGATATCAAGATAAGAAGGCAGCAACTGTGCTTATTAAGATAAGAATATTTTTCAATTGACCAACTGCTATCCCCATTAATTTTGTTAGGATATATATATACATGTATATATATCATTTTAAGTGTTTATTAGATGCCTGAGCACCAATGTAAACTAAGCAACTGGTTAATAATGATATATATACTCATGTAACAAAACACTTAAAAGAATAAATAGCGGGTATACCAGCATCACTCTGCCGACTGAAATCGACTTGTGTATTTAAAAAGCGCATTCACTCCTACGCTTTGTTGCCACAGACCAACGTTGTGTCACTCGTGTGGATTCTGTTGGTATAAAAACTACAATACCATAATAATTATTATAATTATACCGATGCTGTGTGGCTGCATCTGTTGCCAAAGAAACCACAATACTAACCATAGACGAATGTCATGTGGTTTTCCATTGTCAAAGAAGCCAAGCTAACTATAAACATAAACAGACCAATTTTTTGCAGCTTTCTGTTGCCATAGAAACCACATTAACTAGCCATACAAAATATGTTGTTGGTTTCAGTTGCCATAGAAACCACATTTACTAGCCATACAAAAATGTTGTTGGTTTCAGTTGCCATAGAAACCACATTAACACCACGAATGTTATGTGGCCTTCTGTTACCATAGAAACCATGCACCAAACTAGCTAGCCATAGAGTGGCATAGATGAACATTGTGTGGCCTACTCTAGGACTTTTAGCACATGCTTCTTTACAATATACACAAATTGTGATTCAGTGTTGTCAGGGATATGGAATCAATCTTTAAAAAAGCAAGGTTAGAAATTGACCTCAATTAGAATGTAACCGAATAAAATACTTGACAAAGTAAGTTGACTGTTCAGTTTTTTAGCACCTCGGTAAATAACAGTCACTTTATTACTTTATTATGCATCTGTAGTATCACTCCTACATATAGTAGCCAACCATAGTCATTGAACGGCAACATTACAATAACTATCATCGTAATTTCTGCATTAAACATTCTGTCAAACCCCCTACCTAGCATTAGAAAAACATTGAGCGATTTCATGTCAAGAGCTTGCTCAACAGTCCTTTATATCTCTCAAGTGAGTCGGGTTGGAGGGGCTGCACATTTTACAATGCGCATTGCACACTGAGCACTTAAAACCAACCAGCAGATACATGTAGAGAGCAATTAATTTTGAGGAGGTTGCAGTTTAGGGGAGGAGGGGGGTTGGTTTCCAAATGAACAAGGACACAAAATGCTGGTACATGAATTAGTTCTACAAAATTCAGAAGTTACTTATTCCGGTGGGTTCAACCCATAAACCTCTAAATACACCCACACCAACCAGTAGTTTCCGTGCAATACATAACTACTATCGGAACCCAACAAGAATGTTCCAGCATAGAGCCTTGGCATTCGACTTGACTGATAAATAAGTCTCTTCTTAAGTGTTTTCGACAATAACTGCTCAAAGTTTTTAAATCTGTAAGGACACTTTGCATTCACGAATGTACATTTCAATTTTCTATTACTGCAGTCCAACAGATGTCGTTTTAAAATATAGAAATGTTTTTTAGATGCGGGAGGTTTTCTTCAACCATTTCATCTGTTATCTTCGACGAAAATCGTCCTTCGTGGATAGCTATTCAGTTCCGCATATAAATAACGAAACTGGTATTTCCGTCTTTCATCCTAAAAACAGAAATTGGTAGAGCTGTTTGAAGTTAATAGTTTCAATTTACAAAATATATGAGCTTGTCCTTTAGTGACATACTTAAACGAGCTGTATTGTCCAGAAACACGCATGCATGCATACATATATTACATACATATATACTGAACTGACAAAATAACAATAATAATATAACAATGATAATAACAAGAACACTTATTCATAGCTGTCCAGTGCTTCAGAATTGTCGTTTTAATAGCACTATTCCACAAACAAAACCATCTTAATAACACTCCCCAATTCTTGCAAGATTCCCAAGTGATCAGACAGGAATAGAAATAAGAATAGTTCAGCGATAAAAGCAATGATAACAATAAAACCTGTATTGATAATAATGCTAGAGACAATGATAATAATTCTAAGACCTGTTTTACTTCTACGTGAACGGTGGCTTTGTTCAGTGGTCCTTCGAGATAGAACTGCATCTGCATGTGCTTCACGCCTTTCACCTCATACTCCACATGTCTACAACAACAACAACAACATAGAAGAATGAACATCAGTCACTTAATTTAACCCATTCATTCGGTCATTCATTCCGAAAATTTATTGCGCCCGATTAAGAAGCCTACTCAGAGGCGCTCCCAGTCACAGACAAAGAGAAAAGGTCTTGAGTAACTGGCAGAAAACGGACAGATTATTCCAAGGTAGAAAGTGCAGTGCAAGGAGGAGCCCATACAGGAGCCATCCTTTAGTCCAGCGGTTCCCAACCCGTGGCCCGCGGGCCAAAAGTGGCCCGCCAGGCCTCAGAAAATGGCCCACAGCCTCAGAAAATGGCCCTCATCTCTCAAAGAATTATCAAAAATATATGAAAAAATTAACAATTTGGACATGATACAACACATTATTATTTTCTATTACAAATTATTTTATGTAAATGTCGATAAATAACATAAAACATTATATTTTGAATCAATTGTAACAATTTGATATGCTTTTAGTTAATACGATTTTTAACCTTGTGGCCCCCTAATGTCCTTCAACTAAGAAAAAGTGGCCCTTGTGTCCTCCAACTTAGAAACAGTGGCCCTCAAGTCAAAAAAGGTTGGGAACCACTGCTTTAGTCTTTACACATGATTGCACAAATCATTGCAAACTCCTAAGCCATCTGATCTCCATACAATACATCATTAGCACTCCTTTTATAGCTCAGTTTCACAAGTGGAGCAAAAATCCACACATCTTTCTCCGTAGTGGGATTTGAACACGCAAAAACTTTATTAACTGTCCATAACAATGAACAATAGATGATCACACAATGCAACATCGACAATGGACAAATTTAAAGCCACTGTGTCAAAGCAAGTTTTTTTACTCATAAGGCTACATGAAACCTGTTTTCAGTTCAAAGTATTATCATTATTATTAATTATTATCATTATTATTATTATCTATGCACCATCATGATAACCTACTCAGAAGCGCTCGCAGTCCAATCACAGCTAAATAAGGCAGTTTTTAAGATCAGAAGGAACACAGTGGTGTGACCTCTAAGCACCAGGCGCAGCCCAACAGGTCAGTCACGAGTAAAGCACCGGCTTAGTGCCTCTACACAGTGACTGTTTCACAGGAGAATTGAAGAAGGAATCTGTAATTTCTCTGTTAGGGGATTGATGCACACCTGGGATTTTGGTACGTACAACACCAGGGGTTACAACCAGGGTTTTCAGAACCCAAAAACCAGGGCTCAATTGAAGTCCGGTTTTGACTCTCTTTTGAGCGTCTCTTTCACCATCGTCCATGCTGTAAAACTCACAAATGCAGAGCGATGGAATTATAAAAGACAGTGCTGACTGCAATTACTTATGATCTGTTCGTTAAAATGTCTAGGTTAAAAAGATGATCGTGATTTACTTAAATAAAATACATGTACTTTACAAAGGAAACTATGCAGTGCAGCATTATTTTACATAGCGCATCCAAAGCAGTTCTTATTTATTCATTCATGATTCATCAACAGATCTTATCTGCATTAAATAGATGCTAAAGTGAAATCGATGTTTTGAAAGGCTCACACGCTTAGAAAAGCACTTGGGTCTGCATTCCCTACTCTCCATGCTACAAGGCAAGTGATCTAACCGATTGGGCGCCAGTTCAAACACACACGCACACACATGCGCGCGCACAGAGAATAGAATGAGTAGTTGTAGCAACGTACTTAACGAAACGCCTTCGTCCGCGACTTGTCATTTCTCCGTATCCTTTGATTGGCTCACCAAGCGCGTCAACAATCTGGAAAACAAAAAACTTCAGCTTTATTAGATCACTTTATCCATTCAGATCTGTTCTCATTGCTAGAACATAGCTCTATAGTTATTTCAATATATCAGTGATATTAAATTCCTATAAGTCTACTCAAGTTATCTGTTCAGATGCATTTCAAACCCATACACAGCAAATGAGATGGGAACCACTGTAGATAGGCAGATGCTGCCTCTCATAAGAAAATGAATGACAATAATGCTGACAATAATAATAATAACGTTTATTGACAAACCAAAAACTGGTCAGAAATATGGAAGCACAACATTTGATACAAACTTACTGTTGTCCCAGGGAGTGGAAGGCAAAATCAACCAAGTGCGGTCACTGTTTTGAACCGTGCCTTTCAACATCCACTTGTTCTTCAAGCAAGACTTTAACCATTTAACCAGCCTCCGCCCAAAGCAGATATATAAATAGAAAATACTGTAAAAATAGTAGCACAGAAATTGTAAATGAATTCTCTTTTGAATAATGTGCAACCTTCTAACCTAGTCTCCCGACCTCTACAGTACCACAATCATCATTAGGGAATGTAATCCCGGGATCCCGAAATTCGGGATCCCGGGAATCCCGGACGTTTTACAATCCCGTAATCCCGGGATTGACAAGCATGGAATCCCGTTTTTCGGGATTGCAAAAAAATCGGATTTTTCATTAAATTACTTCAACATTTTGCAGTAATTCCTTGGTTAGTAGACGCCAAAACCGACAGATAAGCAGACGCCCTAGTGAAGGTAAGCTGGCGGCCAGCAGAAAATCCAGAGGGGTGACTGGAGGTAGGCGTTTCTCAGTGATCAGACAGCGGATTTGGGTTTGCTCCCTCCCATTACTTGCTTGGTTCTTGTATACAGACTATAGAGTCCTCCACACACCAATGACCCACACACCATTCAGTGACTGATAGAACATAAACAGATGTCAGATGCCAGTAGGGCTGGCGATTAGGCCTGGGACGTCGCAGCGCCTAACTCCGATTCACGCTTGTTGATGTCACCCCACCCCTATAATTGCGCCGACCTGTGATCTGGACAGCATACAATTGGGCTCTTGCTGACTTAATATAAGAGGACTGCAGCCAGGCTAGCAAGCAGGATCAGTCATTCACTGGTGAATCTTGGCTAGCCTGCTACCTGTTGTGTTCCTCACGGTGTGGTCAGTCAGTGACTGGTCACCTCGTATCGTCTGTCCTAATTCCGGGTCACCGTTATGCAGAGGACTATTTATTACCCTATTCAGAGTGATCGCAACTTAAGCCCAGTTAACGACGGGGGATTCTAAAATGACCTCAACTCACGACAATCTAGATCAAAGGAGAGACACCGGAGGGCGGGGAAGGAGAGTGGTTTAACTTGGTTGTTCAGTGAGGATAGAAGCCACTGGTAGTAGGCCTATCACTATCAAGTTTCAAACAAATCCCACTGCTGCCAGGGACCACCGGCTAAAGCTCATAGCGTGAGTCATAATTGATCGCGGTTGAAGTACCGAAGTCAAATTAAGCTTTACTGTATTTGACCTGCTGCTGTATTTGACTATACCTAAAAAAAATTTTATTGCCGTTATAAGCCAATCCCGGGATACCGGGATCTCGGGATTGACTTATTTATAATCCCGGAATCCCGGGATTTAGGATATGTCCCGGGATTACATTCCCTAATCATCATATTGTTCAAGGCTTCAATCAAACGTTTGCTTATTTTAAACCAGGTTCATAATCATAATTCATTGCCAAAATTCAACAGCTTTTGAATACCACAAGTGAGGCTATGACAGACAACTAGCAAATTGAAACAGATGAATACAAAAGTAATACCTCGAAAACATACATTAATTATTTATTTTAAATTCCCAATGTGCAGAACCTCAAAATGATCTTGAAGAGATATATAGTACCTGCTCATTCTTACGACAAAGTTTGAAGGCTCGTCCATAAATACCGCTAGGACTCTGGCCTGAAAACAATTCTCGTCCAATGGCGTAGAACATAATACCTGCAAGCATTGAAATATACAACAGTTAACACTTCTACAATATTAAATAAGCAATTCAACTATCGATCTAGAATTCAGTAACCATGCATCACAGAAGACAGATGCAGAACAAACAATACATGTGCACATCAAGTGCACAAGTGCACTGCATTGGTCAATTCATATAGCACCTCTACAAGGGCAAAATGCCCAACTGGCACTTGCCACAGCAAAACAGCCTAAATAAGAAATAAATAGCAGAGCGCTAAGGCAAAGTTCAAGGTTTTATAATTCCACCCTACCTCCAGTCACAAGAGCTCATGAGGAAAGAGGCAGACTGTTTCAAAGTGATGGGTCAGATCTGAATTACCTAATATTAGGCACACTAACTGCCATGAAGACATGCTGCATTGATGAGCGCCATACTATTACTACAGTTGTTAAAGGTCTGCTTAACAGGGTTCCAGTCATTGGCAGTTGTTGGGAGAAACTATAATTTCACACAGTGCCATTGAAATCATGTTGTTTGCCTATTAGCCATAAATCTATGTCTGGAAAGCCCTAAGCTACTCATGAAAGTCTTAACCCAGAGAACAAGCAATCGCATTTCTGGCCAGTCAAACAGTATAAACATAACCCAAAAGAGAATCTGTACGATAGAACTTTGCTCTTTCCGTCCTTTTACCTGTGACCGCAATTCCTGCGATGACTATTCCAGTGTACGTTGCATCTTTGCCAGCACGAGTAACTGAGAAGAAGAAAAATAAATAAACAACAGAGATCAGTTATTTCTTGGATTCACAAAACTTCAGATTCTCAACTACAATGTTCCAGGCAAAGAATCTGATTTACACGCAATATCGTTATATATCCTAAACAAACCATCGGTAGTGGCAAAACAGCTGTTGGATGCAATATCCGCAACCAAACAGCATCGGAACCAACTTTGGCTGCGGGAATCAAAGGTCCAGTCCAGTTTTAGAGGCAGTTGCTGTAAAAGTAAGTAAGTAAGTAGGCACTTATTGAATCCCTGCAAACGCACTCAAGCAGCTGATATATTTCTGGTATTGAATAAAATCACCGAATCACTTTTTACTCCACTATTAACTCGTTCGACTACCACCATATTGGAACAAATTACTAATGGTTAGTGTGCTGGACTGTGATTCGACAGATCACGGGTTCAAATCCCCACCTCATCACAAATTTGGGTTTTAGAGTTTTGCACCATCTGCACCCCTAACCAGCTCAGCTGTAATGAGTACAACGACTGTACAATGATGTTGGTGGGAAGAAGAGCTGGTGAGGGAGAGGACTGGCCACCTGCCCTCTTCATATGCTGAGGCTAAGAAAAATGAAGTCGCTAGCACTTCATATATCCAATATCCATGGCTGTTCCAAGGACTGCTTTTCTTCTTCCTCTGTAACCATTTCAGAACAGGCGACGATAATTACAAGATTCAAGCGTGACCATGGAAAAGGAAACAACAACAGCTCTAACTACTCCAGTACGCGACAGCTAGTGGGGCTATGAAACTTCCTAAGTCTGTGACGAAATTGTAAAATGTGTGCTTGTCATTAACAGAACTTGTATGCATCACTCGAGAAAACTTTTACTTCATAACCAATAATAAAATGATAGGTAAACATAGAGAAACTATAATCCCTGGCCACATAAAATACATTCGCATGTGTTAAAGCAGTCACAGGAAGCAGCAGCTGACCAAATCAATAACAATATTGCTACATAAATTTTAATCATTCAATCCATATTAATTTTTTTTAAATTGTAGCAAACCTTTCTCGCCAAGAGTGAGCTCTGAAAATGACTTGTCCTCTTTACTTTCAACAATTTCTTTGCTTCTTCTGTCATCGCCTTTCTGCTGTTGACCGAGACGTTGGCTCGAGTGATGGCAACGGCAAGGCGTCAACGTCACGCAGCGCGTAATCACATGTGAAGTTACGTTACAACAACTGAGGTGCTTCCATTGGAGGATATTTCTGTGCAGCATGTCACTTCCGCATCTCAGATACGCGGCACTTCGCATCCAAGTGCAAACTTCAAGTCGTAGTGCGGAGGTCATGACTCCACATGCACACTTCTCAGTTACTATAATAAGAAAAACATAATATGCCTTTTAATATCATTTCAAAAGTTATTAATGCACGCAAATGGGTATGCATTTAGTATTGGGGGGGGTATGCAGGTCTATGGCATGATTTATTGGTTCTCATCATTTTGGTTTAAAAAAATACACGGACTATATTTTCGCAGAGTCTGTGCTTGATATGGTGTGATGTGTATACAGGAAATTCCAACTGTGGTCTACTGTCAGAGCGATTAGAGGCAGAATAGTCAATGACTCACTTACTTACTTTTGCGGAAACAATAGGCTATCGATTGCCGTATGTCAGAGCGCTCTATTCTGCCCCGATCTGTGACGACCATAGTGTTTACTTGCTGCATGTCGGCTACCGAGCCGTCGTTAACATCTACCTCGGCTAAGTATCCTATCAATATGGGCATCCATTCCAAGATCAGATTGCAGTGTGACACCCAGTATCTTCATCGCATGAACTCTTTGGGATCCAAGCAGTTTTGGACTCCGTTTTTGAAGATGAACATTTCTCCAGTTTTAGTGGCATTTCGTCCAATGTTGATTAGCACCACCTAGTCTGTAACGTGCTGAAATTCTTCGGATGCCATACAAGAATCACTGATTTTTGTCACCCCCATCAAATTTGTTTAATCAAGTAATTGCATGTGGCTAGCTATTGAACTTGGTAGTGTAGGATAAACAGTACCAGTCAATACGTAAACATTTGCACGAAGTCATGCAAATCTTAAACAAACTAGTGCACATTTAAGACTAACATCTTGGAGTGCGTTTTGATGTTGCAAGTATTAATAAATTATTATATATTCCTAAAATCGCAGTTTAAAGCAAAAATGTTGAAAACCAAGTACTCTTTCTACACAAGACTGTTTAGCGGCCTTGTATGCAAGTTTTTGGGCGATAATCGGAGTTCCGGAAAATTTCACATCCTGTTTACAAACTAAAAGCATTCAATTAATATAATTACATCTGTAAAAGCACATTGACGAATAATTATGCTTGCAAAATAAATAAAATGTCTTTGGAGATTCAAAACATGATAATTAGCGATAGAAACGGAATTTTAAGTGGAGCGCCATCTATCGTTGAGAGTGAAATTATGACCACAATATGTTCATAAGTAACCTATCCTTTAATCCTTGGTTGAAAAAGCAGATACCTAAGATCACAGATATTACATCTAAGAAACCACATTTCATATCGTGTTTCAGATAAAATAAATAATAATTTAAATTTACACCATGATGTGAACACAGATTCAATTATTTCTACTGTGGTGTGATTTATACTGTGGTTTGATTTGCGCTGTGATTGCATGTGTATAAAAAAATCCAAGAATTTGTATTAATAGCGCATTTCACTTGCTCTTCGTTATCGTCATCGTCAAAATCACACGTTTAAAATTACGATGACTAGCCTAACGCTTTTATAAAGCAATACAAAACTTCTGTCACTTAGGCCGTGAAATGAATAAGTGTATTCTAGAAGTTGCTAACCCGTATTATTTTATTTACCAATGTTCAATATACGCGAAACTCGAGTAGGGGAAAGTACCCTAAGATGGGATGGTTCCTAAGATGGGACACGCCCATTATTATTGTTAATCAGGAGTGGACGCCATTATTTTGTTTTAAACAAAGTTGTTGCGAATGTTGTATCTCCCAATATTAGATCCCGCATACCAAATATTACTACTAGCGATGCTGTTGCTTTGATTTTATTGATTTTTGTAATTTTTCATGCTCTCTGATGTTATTTCATTTTCGTCGATTTTTCCACACAGCAAGGCAAACTTCGTAATCTCTTTCACTTTATGGTATATGCTAATAATTTCATTTTCATTGTTAATTATTTATTTTACATAGCTGTAGGCTCAGTAATAAAGGAAATATTTGTTGTGGAATGTTCTTCAACGGTGTGCCATAAGATGGGGCACCATAAGATGGGACACCACTGTCTGGGCTACGATGTTGTGTCATAATTATGATCTATTTGTGCAAAAATAAATACAATGTTTACAAATTATTAATGGCATTGATTTTATTTATTGATTGTAGGTAATGAACTATTGCAGAAAGTCTTGTGAAGGCTCATGAAATGAGCAACATAAATTTTTGCAATCTGACATCATGGAAATTGTTGTCCCATCTTAGGAGCATGGGCCACCGGTGCTTAAAGTCTTAAAAATTATAAGACTCAACAATTTTCTCTGTTGTTGATAAATTTGAATAACAGGGCCACATAAGCTTTGCTATGGTTGGTCCGTCTTTCTGGAATAAGTTACCTATTAGTCTTCGCAATGAACTTCTTTGTATTTCTTTGCCCCTTTTCCGCAAGCGTTTGAAAACCATTCTCTTTGATTGTGGTTAGGTGTCAGGTCGGGAGCGCCTCTGAGGAGTTCTCTTGTAGTGGCGCTATATAAATGTACGATTACAATTACAATTACAATACGAGTCATTCTATTGTTATTACATTGACTGCATATTGAAATTTTCACAATCTGACGTCATGGAAATTGTTGTCCCATCTTAGGAGCATGGGTGCTTAAGATGGGACACTTTGGTACTTTTTAAAAATGGCAACGATACTGCATTTTTGCCATTTTTTGGATAGGTGTTTAAATTTTACAACCGCCATTTGAAAGTTTAATGCATATGCAGTATATCAGTGCGGTTTAGCTTAACATGGTGCTTTTTAGTTAAGATTGATGTATATAGGCTATTCTGTAATATGGGTTCCTGCAAATTGTTTCAAGTTGAAACATTATATCTGGGTATCTCAACTGGTCAGCTATACATAATAGTTTATTGCATGGTAACATATCGTGTCTTGCATTGATATGCATCTCAATCTTCTTCTTCAGTCTTTTTCTGCTGAGCAGGTTTGTGGCATGACATGTTCCCCTCCGACCTCCTCCAACCCTCTCTGTCCTGCGCCCTCCTCTTGGTACCTCAATAAGTAATCAAAATGTCAATTGTTTGTTCTATATTCAACAATGTCCAATCCTTGCAACTATACAGCTTTGTACCCCTACTCCACCAATCAATCCAGTGGTCATTGTAATGAAGGTGCACATTATGCCTAGAATAGAACCCTGGAGTTTGTCTTTGATGGAACCATGCAAAAGTATATAACAATTCGTGTTGGCAGTGAGCATGCGGAGGTCATACAGGCCTTTTTCGCTCATAGCAATATTTATATAATAGAAATTAAAGAATGAGCATGAATCTGCTGCACACAGTAGCTATAGCTATTGCCCAAGTTTAGAATACATGCAAACAAATATAGCTGTGTGTCTGTGTGCGCGCGCGTGTGTGTATACTATATATTGATTTCTGAATATTTACAAATTTGTTCAAAGTTCCAATAATTATTGTTATGAGCAAAAAAGGCCCGTATATATGGCCCTGGTGGAGTAGGGGTGCAAAGCTGTGTAGTTGCAAGGCTTGGACATTGTGTTGACAGTGAGCAAGCGGAGGCCAAACGGGCCTCGATCTTTTGTTGAATATAAAACAGACAACTGCTACCTATTGAGATGCATATTAACGCAAGACACGATATGTTACCATGCAAGGAACTATAGGGTGACTCGATAGCTCGAGAACGATTTTGAATGCAGACAAATATATGTTACACACAATATAATGTGGAAAGTTGTATACTGGCGGATAGGTTGTCCAAATGAGAACGTTACGCAAAGAAATAAGATCACTAGCTCACTTAGGCCTATTCAAATTTTAGCGCCAATATCCGTGAAAATCACTAGGCTAGGCCTACGTTAGATTCAGATAATAGCTATAAAATAGTTTTCTACCCTTCTTGTATAATGCAACGCGGTCCACAAGTTCGCCCTCGGCAATTTTTCTCGCTACGCTTGATGAAGAAACCATGCACTTATTACCAGGGCTGTACTCGGAACGTTTGAGGTGAGTAGGCTACACGCTGCCGCCTGAAAAAATCGACTTTTTGGCTAAAATACGATCTTTTTTTAGTCATCTGCCGAAATTTCATGGAAAATTCCACTTCCATCCGCCAAAATTTCTGACCACCTTTTTTTAGTCATCGAAGTTTTTTGCCGCCATATTTCGCACGGAAACCCTTTAAAACAGCGTAAAACGTTCTATTTTCATGATTTTTCCCTTCGTAATTGGCGATTTTTGCCTGCGTGTACCCACTTGGTCTTACTGAGCTGTATACCCGTGTGTATACCCTCGCTTTTTGAGGTGAGTATATAGGTCTACGCTATCATTTTTCCCGGAGGTGAGTATACGCCGTATACCCGCGTAGCCCGCCTATACCCTTGAGTACAGCCCTGCTTATTACTATAGAATGACGGGAGTAAGTGTAATCCTATACTCACGTAGGCTATACTTGTTTTCGACCAACAGAGGAGCACATAATTGTGCAAGGATTGCCTATAGGCTACATGTCAGGAACAGTTTCGTACAATTTAAACGATCGAATCTTGTTACAAAGTCCTCTTCCTCTTCCACGTAACCTGCCAAACCTCCGATCACGTCCATCAATTGTTCGTCGTACAAAAATACGCAGTTTTCTCTTCCAGAACTGAACACCACATCAGCGATCGCTCCAGTTTGCAATTCCTACGGTTTCTTACGGGAAAGTTAGCATTATATGAAAGCTGCACAGGCCTGTATTGATTTCTGCAACCCAGTGAGCCGAGCTATGGACCAACTGCGACCTCAAACCCAATCAATAAAACATTCAACCTATGAAGTTGTAGGCCTACACAGGATAGGCCTAATTATCATAGTGGCTATTAATATAATAATGTTGTTCGCGTGGATAACTGACCCTGCGATGATTGTTGAGTAATCGCTGAGGGCAGAAGCAAAACCTAAACTTTACAGCAATCAATCGTGCACAGTTGCCCGATTTCATGAACAATTAAAATGCAGAATTAATTTTTAATGACGCTCTGATGATTTGAAAGTCGTGCTTTGAAAATTGAAACACCTCCGGTACATTAAACGTATAGGTACTATTTCATTTGTTTCGCATGGAATTGCCAAAGATAACCAATAATAAACCGACAATGAACAAAGGAATTGCCAAAATTCACTTGATTTTTAGTCCCGAAAATGCATTACCTTCGCTTATGTTGCAAGAAGATCAGAATAGCCCAGAATTGTTAAAATCACACCTGTCCATTGTGAAAATTTGGGTAAAAGGAGAATATTGGTCTTGGACCGAAATTTCTCAGAATTCGTAGGCCCATGGACTATATATTAATAGGAATCGTAAAGCATTGTTGAGTTAGTTTTAAAGTTAGTTTTCTATAAACTTGTAGTAAATATTCACAACTAAAGCCTTACGACAAACGGCTTCAGTTTGGTTTACGTAGTCTGTATAATCGACTTAAAAAATTAAACGGGCTGTGATACTTCTGCATTTTGAGACCAGAGACAGTATTCATGCACTTGTATTAAAAGAAATTATCACTAGACCTCATAAATATTTATCATCAAATAGACAATCAATAGCATCAATTGACCTAGGACTACCTTCGGTAATACAGCGTATAGGCCTAGCCTATATATACTTGAAGAAACCATGTGGCTTTTTCGTATTCTTGGTAAGTAAGCTTATCTTTTATATATAAGATTATATAATTATAAACCTTAGTAGGCTACTGCATATACCCCGCAGTCGATCGAGTCGTGGGCTACGATCGACTTGGCTCGCGCGACGATCGACTCGATCAACTTCGTCGACTCGCCGACCTCTCGACGACTCGATCGACTTGGCTCGGCCGACGATCGACTCGATCGACTTTGTCGACTCGCCGACCTCTCGACGACTCGATCGACTTGGCTCGGCCGACGATCGACTTGGCTCGGCCGACGATCGATTCGATCGACTTTGTCGACTCGCCGACCTCTCGACGACTCGATCGACTTGGCTCGGCCGACGATCGACTAGATCGACTTGGCCTAGTTTTGTCTCTTGCTCACCTCTGCAGTTATGTTATCTCAAAACAAAATTATACGATAGAAGATCTGTGTCATAAGCTGTTTGAGGTCACAATAAGCCTAATTTCGAATTCTTAGTGAATTTATATAATAGCAGATTTGCACTGAAAGCGTAGTGACGTCACAATTATAGGCCTCGTTTTAGATTCTGAAAATAATTATTACAGTAGATCTGTGTATTAATCGAAGTGACGTCACAATAGGCCTTGTTTATACTCTTCTATAATAGTAGGTCTGTATCATAATCGAAGTGACGTCACAATAGGTATAGTATATTCTCAAAATTATCTTCTTTAATAGTAGATCTGTATCATGATCGAAGTGACGTCACAATGGACCTAGTTTTATTTTCTCAAGCTGAACGTAGGCCTATTATAGATTTGTATCATAACCAGAGCGACCCAGTTTTGTATTATGAAAATGAAATAATATGATAGTAGATCTGAATCATAATCGAAATGCCGCCATAACAGACCTAATTTCGTTTTCTAAGTGAACTTGTCTATTGGTAGAATTTTACCAAAATCGAAGTGACGTCACAAAAGTCCAGTTTTACATTCGCATAGTGAACATCCATACTGGATGATCTGCGCATAATAATCGACACGACGTCACAATAGGCCTTGTTTATAATATTATTCTCAAGACGTACTTCTATAATAGTATAGCCTACATTTTGTATCATTATCGAAGTGACGTCACAATAGCCAAGTTTTTAAATTCTTGAAGTGAACTTATGTAATAATAAAATTGTATCATAATCAAAGTGACGTTACAATGGGCATAATTTTGCATTCTCGACAATTAATGAAATTTTATTATAGTAGATATGTATCCTGATCGATACGACGTCACAATAGGCCTAATTTCGCTTTCTCAGTGAACTTATTTAATAGTAGAATTGTATCATAATCGAAGTGACGTCACAAAAGGCCCGTTTTATATTATAAAAGTTAACATCTACATCTACATGTAAGCCTTAAACAGGCCCATAATAGTTGATCCTTATCGTACTCATTCATGGGCGGATCCATGTGGGCCAATCCGGCCATGCCCCTTTCAGAGATCTGCATATTATATAGTACGTGGCCCCTCCTCCGTTATTTCAGCGTGTTATTTCAGCGTGTTATTTCATCCTGTTATTTCATCCTGTTTTTTCATCCTGTTATTTCATCCTGTTATTTCATCCTGTTATTTCAGCGTGTTATTTCAGCGTGTTATTTCAGCGTGTTATTTCAGCGTGTTATTTCATCCTGTTATTTCAGCGTGTTATTTCAGCGTGTTATTTCAGCGTGTTATTTCATCCTGTTATTTCATCCTGTTATTTCATCCTGTTATTTCATCCTGTTATTTCATTCTGTTATTTCATTCTGTTGTTTCATCCTGTTAGTTCGATAGCCTCTCTGATAACGTCCTTGTGTCAGTGTTTTAGCTGATGAGGGGCGGATGATTCAACATACAGATCCTCTTTTAACCACTCAGCTATAAGTAATTGAAAGGATGATGGGTGTCAAGAAAATAGGGTCTAAAGTAGCTCTGAAGTCATAAATTGTGTTCCTGTTTCGAGTGCAAAATAAGAACAGCTTAAGATTTCAACCTGTGTTCGCGCAATTTGATAATCTGTAATTTTTCGACCAACCAGCTCTTTTTAACAACTATAATCTATAGATATCCTTAATTGACATGGATGAGGGGTATTCGTTTCAGATGCACTGTTTTTTTAGTTTCGAAGTTCCTGGGGGAATGAAGCACCTCAGGAAAAAAAATTATAATAGGTCTACAATATTTGTAAAGCGCTTCCCGCAGCGGAGCTGTTCAGAAGCGCTCTCATCGTTTGTATGTGCACTTGTTATAGCGCCCCTTTAGGTACTCTACTCAGAGGCGCCTCCGACTGCAGAGCGGACACTGCATCGGAGTTTCACGCCGAAGTGCTGAGAATTGCGTGTGAAGGACTTGCCCAAGGTCCCTACGCGGCGACTTGAGGTGGATTCGAACCTCGAACCTTCCGACTTCAAGGCAACGACACCACCACTACACCACCGCGCCCCGCAACGGTGCGCGGTGGTGTAGGCTCATAAAAATAGAAAGATCTTCACTCAGCGTAAAGATGCAGGTGAATTCCCCACCACACTCCTGCTACGAATTCCAAAGGGAAGGTTATTCCATATGAGGAGGCCCACAATAGGCCTGGAAAAGCCCGATGCTGGATTAATATGAGGTTCGTGACCGAGGTGCAAATAAACCAAGACGGTCGGTAGAAGGAAGAGGGCTTGAAGATCTTGCAGATAGAGACGACATCGAATGGCGCTATATAAAGTTACAATTATTATTTTTGGGGGGTCCCGTAGCTCAGTGGTGAGAGCGCTGGTCGTTAAACTGAGAGTCAGCCGCGCGGACCCGGGTTCAAGCCTCGCTCAGGGCAAAAATTTATTTGAATTTTCTGTTAGCTGCCGCTGGCGCTTTGCTGATGTGTTGCTTGACTCGGGTTCTGCTAAAAATAAAGATAGCTTCTGGCCTGGCCGATCAGAAGTGATCCAGTACTTAGGCCATTAGTTAAGTTACCGAACCCACTGCTGTAAAGACGATCTGCGTGTCGTGCTACAGTGGGCCGTATTTCGTATAACATGTACTTGTGATCGTTCTGCGGTGTGTCAGATTGAGTTATTAAAAAGAAAATATTATTAATTACGATTATACGATGTGTATTTTCTCAACTGTTCGTCTTCCGTTTCAGTTGCGGTCATCACCGTCACGATGACGTCATCATTACCTCAGAGCAGATATACATCGCCTCCTCTTGCTGCTGCTGTTACCACTCGTCCCGTCACTACTCTTCATCCGTTGCAATCACTCGCCAACCGCTTGAGTATTCTGACCAGAAATCTGAATACCAATTATGTAAGTAAAAGTAAAACAGTTTGAAATACAATATTAAAAAAATGTAATCGGCAGTGGCGACGCCAGCTATAGGCTACAATTTCAGCATTTGCATCAAAGTCCTGAAAGTTATTCAGCAGATCGAAGAAATTAAATATAGCCTAAAGAAATTTCTATAGTTTCGAAGATTATAATTATACAATTGGCAGTTCGTAGGGCAGGTCAATGAAGATTTTAAAAAACCTGGCCTGCCGCGCGGCCCATGCATGGTGTATGGCACTG